>CABFVX010003651.1:23970-80718 GCA_902151425.1 Timema shepardi | reverse complement strand
AATCACCCTACCATTACACATTAGCGTAAGTGCGTATAGCCCAAACGGGTAGTAAGACGCGGTGCTAATAATAATAATAATAATAAATAATAATAATACATCATTTATCTGCAACTTCCCAATCTGCAGTCGAGAAAATCTCTTCCTCACCACAAAAGCACCTTTGACGCCAATACCTGAACCTCTCCCACTTGGGGCTTTGCATGCCTCATATACCAAAAGCATTTTGCAAATAAAAACACGGACCTTCAATCTTCATAGCCCAGAAGAGGGATCAGACCAATATTCAACTTAAGTCAAAGGATAACAATGATCATCCTGATATATCACAAGTTTAGTGACTACCAAGGCTGTGACAATCTTAAATACTTGTAATTTCACACAAGAAAACAACTCCCGGACTTCCCCCCCCCCCAACTGCTGGGAAACCTTTCATTGAGGGTTTCACAGCTATCCTGAGACAGGACTAGCCCTAGAAGAAAAAAAACGTTGACTCCCTCTTCATACTTTTACTCACTCCGCCGCCCTAATTATCACAACAGAGGAGACCCATAACAAACCTTGCCATTCTCCTTAATTGTGGCACCGTTTAAATCTTTTCCCTCATGGTTTTCACACAGCAAAGAGGGAGACCTTAGCCCCAAACTACACTATTTCCCCTCTCACTGAACAAAGATTCCTCTCGTGTGTGCTGGCTTTCCCATTCTCGTTCCCTCCTCCCTATAAGATAAAATAAATAACTGTATACTTGAGTAGGACAGGTGCCTAGTCCAAAAAAGACCTTCAGAAGCAAATAGTCTCTTCCCCCACACAATTATTTCCCTCAGAAGTACAAATCACATAGGTGTCAAGCCTTTAAGAATAATAGAGTCAATAGTCTAGTGAATATTGCCCACCTTTGCCCCTAAAGCAGCTTTCAATGGGCATAAAAAAAGTGGTGCCCCAAATGCTGATTGTGTCATAATCGGTGGATGATTGAATCACTGAGTGGCATCATCTTAGCCCCAGACATATGCCAACTTGTTAAAAAAGAACGCTCTGTTTGCAACGATAATTATATTGAATTCCCTACAGCTGCATCTCCACCTTTAAGTGGCTAACTAGAAAGAGAGGTGGTGACTTCCATAACAACCAACGCTAGGTCCCATATTGAAAGAAGAGTTTTAGCTTGCACTATATTGGCGACTTACACAACTATATCAGGTCAAATGTCAACACAAATTTTGAGAGTGCTTTGGTATGATAGAAAATATTTTTAGGTCATGCGGCACTTTAGTTACTTCAGTCGAAAAGTCAAGGTTGATGCTTACCACTAACTCAGCCATAAGTCAAATGGGATTAAAGCATGAATTCCAATCACTTAAGTAGTTCAGGTATTACAACAAATCTAAGGAGAGATGAAATACTGACTAAACAAATGTAAACCATTTATGTTAATTTTATAAAAATTACAAACTCTTATCAGGTTTGGTGGAAACATCTTGAAACCATACGGGTTGAACACTGTTTAAATCCGTGGGGTTTAATAGAACAATATTAAAAACCTAAGTTTAAAGTATTATATGACTAGAGAACACACACTCATACATACGGATATTTACCATCAATTTTCTATGAATATAGTAAGCAACCATTTGTACTGATGCTGTTAATTTTGTTAGCGTCATTTAGTTCATTTTAAAATGACCAACATTACCAGTACCATTTTCATATTTATGACTTGGTTCGCAAGACACATTAGGGGATGCGTGAGGCGAGAGGTGTGACCTAACTGCTGAGCTTGCAGGGCACGAAAGATGGTGTGGTTTCCAACACAAGTCAGCATTACCCATGGTTTTACTCATCTGTTTCCTTTGAAAGCAAGGCAAGACAGACCTATAGTAATGTTCTGGTAGGAAGTAATTTTAAGAAAAGATGAACATATTTTTTGCAATCAATGATAGTAATTTACTATATTATTAGTGTTATTTTATAGGTATTGTTAGTATCTATCAAAAGTGACAGCTACAGAATACATTGCTTGACATATGAAACAATTAGAGACATTTCAGTAAATTTTCTAATTGTCAGATATGGTCCTTCCTACCTGTTCTATACTATACATCTATTACAGTGTGGTCTAATGAAGGACTAAGCTGATGTGGTATTTTTTTTTATATTTGTTCAAATGATTCATAGATCATAATGGCTGGGCTGTTTTCAAACACACGACAGCGTCATCTTAAGTTATACTCCACAGCGTGAGTTCAAAACAATTGAAGATGGACATAATATATTCATTTTATGGAAGAAGAATATAATGAAGAAACATTACTATTGTTGTCTTAAGAGAGTGCTAATAACATGTTTATAAAAAGGGGAAAACACAAGGAACATACAACATTTTAATAAAAGGACATATACATTCTAGTCAAGTAAAGTTTTGTTAATATTTAAGAGTTTCATAGAGTTTTTTGATACAATAATATAAGTTAATGAAGATAAGGACAAAATTTTATATGGTAGAATCCTATTTCTGCGGAAGAAAAACTTTGCTAGACTCTAAGGCAAATGCATATAGGTTAATATTTTGTTTCTTTGAAACAAAAAAGTATGTACCATTTAATTTTTAAAGTTTTTTTAATTAAAAAGATATATTAAGGAATATGCTAGTTTGTGAGTTTAACTGTATAAAATAAACAGAAGTTACTCTTAATAACAATGTCAGAGTTATAAAGAATAGGATGCTATCACAATTATTATTTATTATTTTCGACATTGAAAATTAAAACCTCAATAGAACCCTGGATCCTTGACTTTGCACTGAAAATATACATTTTCGTAGTGAATAAACTGATATATATTATATATATTTTAAAAAAGTCTAATGCTCCAAAGATTTATATATATTCTGTGTCACCATGATATCGCTCTGATAAGTTTTAACTCACTACATGACACGTTGATCTTGACTTTGGGTGAACTTTAGTGCAATATGGTTGTGGGGTTGGTGCGTGTGATCATGCACACCTCTTGCGCTGTGTCTAGCAAACCGGTTAGATTTAATTACTATCCCACGAGTAATTTCTAAGGTATCGCGCAGTCACACAACATGCATCACGTAACCCCAGATGTGGTCTCTTACATACAATGCCTTTAAAACATGGTCATCGTGATTTTTAAATGAAAGTAAAAACTTATCTGAAAACAAATATATTTACAATTTGTAATACTTTTGAAAACCAAGCTTAACTAATATCACCCTTATTAATATCAATGCTAATTATTTATTATGAATTTATTAAAATATATGAAAAAGCATGTGGATATTAAAATGAAAATGTTAACATAAGTATAACTTAAATGGTAATATATCTATAAACATATAACAATATAATTTTCCTATAAATAAAAGTAACATTGAAATTTAGATTTGAACCAGAATTAAGATTTATTGCTAGTCTAAAATGTAAATTTTCTATACAAATAAATATTTGATGCAAATCTTCAACTCTTCACACCTAGTACTTTCTTTACAGCAGCAACAATATCACTAACTTGGGGTAATGCAATAATTTCTAAACTCTTGGTATATGGCATAGGTACATCGACACCAGTTACTCGAACAGGAGGTGCATCTAAATGGTAGAAAGCCTCGCCTGAAACATTTAAGCTTGGCTTTATTATAAAAGTAATATTATTATCACAAACAAAGAATATTAAAAAGATAATTAAAAATGTCCGTACAAAAAGAATAATGTGGTTGGCAAATTTATCTTATGGACATAGTTATGTTAAATTCCCAAATAGTTTTCAAGGAAGTGGTTTTTTGAATTTTCTAGTGAAGAAATGTTTTTTGTTATAATAATTTTACTTTCTTCTAATATGATGTGGTTGATAATAGAATCATAATAAAAGACTGATTTAAATGTAAATGGGTTGTATTATTCTAGAAAATCCTGTAAAATAATCTTATATTTTAGTTTTTAATAACTGTTAATAAAAAAGAGCACTGGATATTATTTTATTAGCCAGATGACCACCAAAGTAGGTAGTGTATTTATTTATAAATCAAACCTCAGCCTTCTAGGCATGTGTAAAATACATTAGTGTATACCTAGCTATGCTGGTTAATTAAATGTTAATATATGTAAAATAAATGAGTGAAAAAACTTACTTTCAATTATCCTAGCACAAATTTCAGAGCCAATTCCACTATTTGGCCAGCCCTGTTCCACGGTCACCAAATGTTTGGTTTTAACAACAGATTTGGTAATTGTTTGCTCATCAAGTGGTCTTAATGTTCGAAGGTTAATTACTTCTATATCAATACCGACCCTCGACAGTTCCTTTGCAGCTTCCAGAGAGAGCTCTACTGCTCGTGAATGGGCTACAACTGTTAAATGATTCCCTGAAATATAAAATTGATTGTAAAATTAATAACATACATAAGGCTTAGCATTAGTAAAACCTTTGAAGTATAATCAAAATCACTTTAAAATCAACTTTCATAGGCACAAACATAACAATTAAATTTAAAAGCAAGTCAATGTATTTACCAAGTGAAAATCCAGAAATTTTTGAGCCCACTTTATCTCATAGCAACAACCCCATTCATAAAGGTTTGTATTGTAGCGGGCTAACCAGTCAAGTCCCGTACGACCTAAATCAACTACCAAGAATAACATTTATCGAAATAAAATGTATATGTATTTCTAAATATGTGCACATATCTATACATGTACACCTTCATTTGTTACATACCACGCCTTGGTAACATCGCGTTCAGAACGGCTTCATCAGATGTGTTCCACTATTCTCTCGGCTGGTGACGCTGCACTTTACCGTCCCGATCTATCTATTCAACTGACCAAAGTGTGATGTAGCGCACCAGCACGCAGTTTCCATGGCTTGTGTCTAAGTGCCGATTTGAACATCAAGGGGTGTCATTCCCCCTTCTCTCCCATGGTTCATCAGGCTTAGCTGCTATAAAACACCATGGCTCGCTGGGCAAAGACAAATTGTTTAGTCCAGAGTTCTACACGTTCGACATCTCTTCCCTCAGAACATATCTACACCACTAAGGTGATCACGGTGGTGCTGCCAATGGACAGACCTGACCGGCAAAAGTAACTCACCGTAATGTTATACATTCAGATTGATAGGGAGTAAGCGGCTTCATCAGCCATTATGTAGGTTTAGGAACTGTTTCCACATACGTTGAGAGCATCTGTATGATCTCATGCGTATATTTATGTGATGTAGGATAGTCTTTAATCTTTTATGGCTTGCTGTACTAGTCTCGCGTCACTGTTATCTGTTTAGTCCCTAAGACCAGGCGCTTAGTAGGTGTGTCTCACTCCTTGGCCTGCACGACCATGTTGTAGTCTGCAGGGCCTTCAGCCAATAAAGGGGCTGTTATGGTTGTTCCAGGCCTGATGGTTATACCTATTTAGGTATTGGTTGGCATTCCTTGGGTAAAAATCTATATATATATTCGTCACTGTTATCTGTTCAGTCCCTAAGACCAGGCGCTTAGTAGGTGTGTCTCACTCCTTGGCCTGCACGACCATGTTGTAGTCTGTAGGGCCTTCACGCGTGAAAGGGTCTTTTTAGGTTATTCCAGGCCTGATGGTTATACCTAGTTAGGCATTGGTTGGCGTTCCTTAGGTAAATCTGGGTGCCTCATGCATTATTATTGTTCACCTTGTTGCTATGCTAAACTTGGCATGGCTTGCATTTATTATGTAATTTGATTATTGTGTTTCACCTTGCTGCGGTTCTCAACTTCTGGGTCATTCTGCCCATCTGGCATGACTCGCGTTTATTATGTATTTGATTATTGTAACTCTTGAGGTGCGGATTCTCCCCCTCCTAGTTGATTCCTAACCTTTAATGGATTTAATTTCCACGATCCTGGCTAAAAATGATTGGTTGCTTGCCAGGACATTTTGTGCTTGGGCCTAGAACCCTAAATTGGAACTTTCGCTTGTTATTTGATCAACATATGTATGACCGGAAAAAACTTACAATTTCTCAAAACCTTTGTATCTAGCTTCACTCACGTGGGTGGTCTTCTTTCCTTAAAATAGGGCTACAGATTTATTTCGCTGATTCTATTTTGCTTGCAAGTAATTAGTTGCAACTAATTAACTTATTTTTTTATTGTAGAATTTTCTAGTAAATGTAATTGTTTTATGACTACCGCAGCAATTGTATTTTAGAAGGGAACTATTAGTATATAGCATAAACAGGCTCTTGCCTGTTGTGTGCAGATATTGGTGCTTCACGCCGTGTAAACTCCATGAGTGGGGTTACTAGTTTACTTGTAGTGGATTCACTGATTTTGGGCCATCATTATAGGCCTCTTTTCGACAAACTGGATGGTGCTTTGATATTTCTTTGTGTATTTGTTGTTAACTGGTCTCTTTAAAACTCATTTGTTTACATGCATCTCTATCTTTTGTTTTTGTGTGTTCTTTATCTACGAATGTTTTCCCTGTCTATGTATCCGAGATATCTAAACCTATCTAGAGCGCCGGTGCAGTATTACCATTTGTTTAATTAATCTGACTAGTCTTGATGATTGAAAACCTTTGACTCAATTTCCTTGAAATGGAATGTACGTGGCTCAAAATATACAAATGTGAATTTGGTGTGTGACCTAAAGTTTTTTGGGGTTTAGCATAATCACAAATATTTTTAAGTTACTCCATCCTTTATAAATCAAAGGAACTTGAAGTATGAAAGGATTACAAAATTATATAAAAATATATCATCTTTATAATCTGTGCCGGGACCGAGGATTGAACCCCGGACCCACAGTAAAGAAGTGTGACACCTAAATTTACAAGAAGGCTTTAGTTATTATAGAGAGCATTGAGGTAATAATGCTTTGGGCCTTCAAAGAGACTTGCTAGAGCCTTTGTTGGGGTTGAAATAAGCTTTCAAATATGCAAATGTAGGGACATATATGTGATTTGGAGTTCACTACTATTAGAATAGTCCCATAAGTTACTGTAAAACCACCACCCCTTTTATATAAATTTGGTAGCAATATTATAGAACAGTGTGCCTATTTAATGATCTAGGTGTTATCTTGGACCATAAATTATAATTCCACTATCATGTTGATTAGTTTCTCATTCAATGAAATTACTTGGCGTTACTATATATACAGGCGAGTAGTAATTCGTGGATACAGACAGTACCACGTGATTAGGTGGTTAAATGTAAGTAAAAAAAACCCTATTTGCAAAAAATCTGTTCTTCCCATATCTTTTAAGATAAACAGACATTAAAGTTAGAGAGAGGTGTATTGGCAAAGCTTTGCCCGAGATTTCTTAGTCACAGGCGATTAGACGTTAACATAAATGCGAAGTTGTTGTTATGCAAGCAGCAATGAGCTATACACAGTTAAAACTACTAGGCTATGGCAATGGGAGCATATGAAAGTCGAGCTGGACTTATGGGTGCGGCTGTAAAGTGATCGCTTCCCAGGTAGATGTTAATGTTTGGTGCCGGCATTATTGGGTTGACAATTGTAGGTCCCTATTTGCTACCAGATTGTTTGTATTCCTAAATATACTGTCTGTTTCTTGACATGGTTTTACCTGGGCTTCTGAAGGATGCACCATTGCTTGTATCAGTGTGACGGCGGCCCTGCACATTATAGGGCACAAGTGCAGCGACTACTTAATGAAGTCCACCCAAACCCGTGTATAAGGCATGGTGGAATGGCCACTAAGGCAACCAGACATCACTTTACTTGATTTTTTTTTTCTTGTGAGGTCACCTCAAAGCACTGGTGTACCCACTTGATGACCCACCAAGTCATCCATGGACCTTGTGGCGCGAGTCCATGTGGCTGTTACAACAGTTGACATCAACATGTTTCACTGTGTGCACACTGAATCCATACACTGTTTGGAGAAATGCATAGTCATGCAAGGATTAACCTTTAAACACCTACTGTGAACTAACATATGTTTGATGTAAGTTTCGGGCTTAGCGTCACCACATCACCCCTCTCTATCTTTGGTGTTGTTGTTTTCAAAAGGTATGAGAAGAAAGGAATTTTTGAGAGTGTATTCTAATTAAATTTACCCACTTAATAATGTGGTACTGTCTGTATCCGTGAATTACTACTCACCCTCTATATCCGACACAATACAATAATTTGAAAACATAAATTGTGATATTAATCTTAAAGATCTGTTTATTCACTATAAAACAAAATATTTCTGCAATATGCTGTTTCTAGTGGGTCAACATACATTTGCTGCTATCCCCCTTTCCTGTACCTACATCCATATTAAATATTGATCTATAAACATAAGTATATAATATACATAGAGAGACAAATGTAAGCAATTTTAGTTTACATTATAATATTATTAATCCTTCAAAATGTGAAAAATGCGGTTAGTTATAAAATACCATTGCAGATTTAATCTATTTTTATTTTCTAATGTGAATTATTGAATGGAGTAAATAAACTTTACTATCTATATTTCAGTTTCATATCCAGTCCTTTTAAGCATTCAGATGTGCACATAGTTCCAAAATAGCGGAGTTAATGAAAAAAAAATTGAGTTTATTCTATGAATGCACTAAAAAATTGAAGGTAAAAACCATTTTCAAAACTACAGTATTAACACATGTTAACTTTAAAAAACATATTCAGATGCAGACGAGAGACAGGAGACTGGTCAGGGCCAAAACCAACAAGCTTGGAACAGTGTCTGGCCAGTTGGCTCCCAGTTTGATGGGCTGGGAGTGAGAGGGTTGATAGACTGGCCAACAAGCTTGGAACAGTGTCTGGCCAGTTGGCTCCCAGTTTGATGGGCTGGGAGTGAGAGGGTTGGTGATGTTGAGCTGGGTCATATCAGCCTAAGTTAGAAAAGGTATACCTCAAGTCCTAGAAGCGGCACCCCTGCTACTCAAGTGTAAGCCACGAGAGGCTCAGTAAGCCGGTGGCCGAATCAAATAAAAATACTAAGTTAAATGATGGATTGGAAAAAGTGTTGACAAGATTGTGGACATGATGAATGAGAGGAGAGTGGATGTCTTGGGCCAGAGAAAGACCACTAGAAGAAACAATATTAGGAATTAAGTTATCCAGGTATGAGTGGGGGGTACAGGGAGTACATGAGATAGTAGAGGAAGCAAGAATGAGGGCCGTGTGCAATAACATCACTAAGTGGATGCTAATGGGACACTAGCGTGGGTTTGCTTGTATTAGCAATTTAGGTGTAATAATATCCTAACATTACCCATATAACTAAGAAGGGTTAAAAAAAATCAAATTTAAGTATAATTTTAATTGGTTTTAGTAGCTTACATACGTCTCTTAAATATAGTATCTTGTGTTTTGTTCACATAATAATTTCATAGCCCTTAGGATTAAAAGGTGATTTTATTAAATTGTTCTTTAGATGGTCCTTAAAATATAACCTAGGGACTTGGTAAATACTAGTAGATGTGCTCAAAGAATGTTACCAGTAAAACACGATAGAATATTTATATTTAAAGAAAGCAATGATTAAATACCTAGAGTGAATGTAATGAATTTTAAACTTTGATCATCTAAATCATCCAAAGAAAGAATTTACCTAATGATTATTGTTTTAAATTGCATGATTGTCAAACACAAAAAAGCTTGGATATCAACATTTGTTGGAATTATCAGTGATAAAACTCCATCAAACTCAACCAGTCAAAAGCGTTTATACGACTTATTTTAATCTCCAACAAGTCAACTAAACACACAAAAGTCTAGTTCTGAAAGAAAATAAGCATTTTCCTAGGTTAAAAGTATTCAATAATATAAATGCTTAGGGTAGCTATGATGAAGAGAAATATTAAAATAATTACACATATTTATTACCTGGCCTTTCAATTTTAGCTTTTCCGATTGGTATTATGAAGTCTTTTGATAAGGCTTCATCTGACATTGGATACTGAGCGCCATATAAAATTTCATTCTCCAAAAAAACAACAGGATCAGGGTCCCTTATGGCAGCTTTCAAAAGACCTTTGTGGTCTTCTGATGAATATGGAGATATGACCTAAGGATGGGATTGAAAACATTTACTTTGAAAGAGAAACACAATAAAGCATTGTATATGAAAATCCTACACTAGACAAAGTAATATTGATGGTTCAAATCTTAAAGAGCCCATTTCACCGCCAAATAACCAAAAAGTTAACTATACAATTACAATCAAACCAAAAAGTATGAAATGGAATTTTCGGCATTGTTTACCTAACAGTGAAATTGTGATCAGTTTGAGGTTTGTCTTCCCTTTAAAATATTTAATTTTTGATTTGATTAAATCTTTTAATTCTTTTTTGCTGAACAAATAAATAGTGTTAAAACAAACCTTAAGGCCTGGACAATGGGCATACCAAGCCCCGAAACATTGAGAATGCTGTGCAGCAACACCCGAAGCAGCCCCATTTGGCCCACGAAAAACAATTGGCACGTTCACCTGGACAGAGCAGATAATTGTTGGTTTTCATTTGAATAAGAATAAGTACTACTAACTACTACCTCATATTATTACTACAAATACCATCACTACTATTATAAGTAATACTACGATTACTACAAATACCACCACTTCTATTACAAAAAGTAGGTAAATAATTTAAAAAATTAAATTTGTTAGTTATGGATTGAAAGTGTTGTGGCCTAGGGGAGTTTAGGAAGTGAAGCTTCTGGTGTTGTATTAGGATGTCGCAGCATATGTGCAAAAGCCACAAGTGCTTTGAAGTTGTTCTAACCTGATGTCCATATTACATGCTTGGCTCATTAACTGCAACATGTTGCAAAAGACATTAGAGCCAAGTTCTCTCAAAGTAAATAAATTAACTACAAAGATAAAAAAAGGTGTTTGTGATAGCCACAGATTTCAAACTTAGAAACACTACTTGACAGATGTGCCGCTGTCCTTAGAACCAGTTCTAACAAGATGGAGAACATGGATTCAAGTACCCAACTTCTACAATTAACATTTTGGAGCTATCAAGTCAGTAGTAGATAGGTTCGTCCCTGAGTGTGATATATCTGTGCATAAGTTACTCTCGTCTCAGAATGCACTCAAGTGATCCAAAAGTGGCTTGATCAACCGCATATATTAGGAGCAACTTCAGCTCACTTCCGGAGAGTATCAAATGACTGGAAAATTCTGGACTTTCATTACAAGAATATGTGGGTATCATGTAAAATGCAATAGAAAATCTTAAGTGTTGTGCAAAGTTAAACTTGTTAAAGTGTTTCTGCTAAGTTGCTGGTAGTGTTAAAAGAAACCTAGACTATACAATGTTTGTCATGTACGTAAATACTTACTTTTTATGAATCTATATATTTGACTGTATTTTAATACATATTTTGCTTTAGTATATTACATAAAAATACCTACTCTACTTAAAATTCAATAGCAACTTAAACAAGTGCATATATTTAAACACAGTATTAGATATCAAATGATTAAATGTGTAGCAGCATGCCATCTAGTAACAACACCACAAATCATAACATATTCTTAGATACAAAACTATAAACATAACTGAAATTAGTGGGCCACAAGTAATTTTTCCTAAAACTAGCTTCACACGGAATCATTTATCCTAAGATCAACTGCATGAAATAACACTTAAAGAGTAAAACAAATTTTAAATTTAAACGCAGATGATTTCACTTAAGCAGGGCCGGATTTCCCATTAGGCCTAGAGTGTAACTATTCAAGGAGTGGCATGGCATGAAGGCAAATGTTTCATATTTTAATATCTAATTTACCAAATGTAAGTGCATCGTCCTTGGCTCGTCCCCCATAACAAGATACCCAATAGGTCTTGCTCTTTAGATTCTACATATGTAGTACCTGCCAATACCAGCTTACAAACCGTGTGAACATCTAGTTCATGATGACTCAGAATCACACTAACCTAGACTGGTCTCTTTATTTTTTGTCCTGTTGGCAAATGTTTTTAGTTTATGTTGTGTTACTGATCCCGTGTGGAACACAGGCCTGTGGCCAATTCTGAATTCGGTATTTATTTTTGACTCGCATGTACACAATACACTTGTACAATTTATATCTGTATAAAATTGTTAATGTGTCATAACGCTATTAACTCATGGTGTCTACAAAACTTGACCAATGAAATACCCGACGTTTTCCCTGATCATTTCCTAAAATTTCCGACTAAAAAAGTATGTCACATCCTTCTAACTCGCCCCCCCCCACCCCCTTTCCATGTTTTTCTATTATTTAAAAAAAAAAAATTAGTTGCAAAATTTGAATTAAAATTGTTTACTAGGAATTAATTATATATTACACAGCTACAAACAAAAAAATAACATTATAATTTATTGATTATTGTATTTCATATTTTGAGTAAAATATCATTCACCCAGATTTTTATTGTGATTTACCAAATTCCCGGCTAATTCCCGTTTTCCCTGATTTTCCCGGATGGTAGACACCCTGTAACTATAACTTGTGTGCGAGTCCTTGTCCCGCATGTGTTGACTGCTGTGGGTGCTGTCGCTAAGTATTTATTTAATATACGAGTGGCCAAAGGGCAAGAATTAGCAGTGCCACTGACAGTAACAATGCTATTGTGCATCATCCTTCATCTTTCTCTGCTAGTAGTGACTTAGTTCATAGCAATAATTCCAAAGCTGATAACAACATCAACTGGTGTTATTTATGTAACCGTGACAATAACATTTCTCTAGCTATATATCCCAAATATGGTGTAAAATGTATGATTGCAATAGAAGGAGGAATAGAAAATGCAGCTTCCCATCACGAGGGGTGTATTTTCGCATCTTGTAAGGACCCAGGCCTGTGGCCGGAAATTAATAATGAATTACGAGATTTAGTGGCAGTTTGCGGTGTTGAACAAAACTTGGATACAGACTTCAGTGCTTAAACGCACAATTATCCTGATAAAGAAAGGTCAGTAATGATTAAATAGGCAGAACAACTACACTTTGAGATAATATAGCCCACATCGTTGGTTGCATGGCCTAATGTGTCACACACACATTAGATTGGATTACTGCTGACTAGGAAATCGGGGCCCAAATCCCTGTCAAGTGTACTGAGAATGTTTTTTCCCCCCCAACAGCTTTCCACACAAACGTAGGTTAATTTCCTTTAAATTCCACCATAATCATCTTTACTGCATTAGTGTAAATATGAGGGTAGGCAAGGCATAATACACCCAAAAAATGATATTTTCTCTTTAATCGTACTACAGATAAAAGCTATAAAATTGAAAATTAAGTAACAGCCTGATATAATGATGCTAGTACATTTGTGTGTAAAGATTAAAGGATTACACATAGCTTCACACTTTAATAATAATAATAATTAGCACCACATCTTACTACCCGTTCAGGTTATATGCTTTAAGTACTAATTACTCTAATAGATTAGGATTTGGGAAGGTTGAATTAAAGGAAGTGAGCCCACATTTGCGTGGAGGGAGAGTGTGAAACCACTTAGGAAAAACCACCCCCAGTTCACCCGACCGAGATTCGAACCTCGATCTCCCCGTCCTCAGCAGTAGAGCTCAACACGACAAGCACAGGGTGCTTCACACTTTCAAAAGATAATCTGGGTATTTTATACCCATAAAAAAGAGCCTACTTTTTCAACAAGTGCAGCTTATTATGATAAATTTAGTTTAACTGTTCTAGTAAAAAAAAAGTGTTAAAAAAAATTACATTTGAGTATTTAATTGTTTCCTGCACCAATTATATTTATAGGATTAGTAACTATTTTTAGTCTACTTGTAGACAGTAGCAGTAGTTTACGCATTTAATTATGGCTTACCTTGCCAGCGGACATGTAGAATGTCTTGGCCGCAGAGTTTATAATTTGATCTATTGCTTGCATGGCAAAATTGAAGGTCATAAACTCACACACTGGGCGCAATCCTGCCTGAAATTATACCAGATATACAAAGTGAAAGACTGCAATATTATGTGTAATATTCATACAAAATAGAAGTATGAATTCGTACAACTAGGATTAACATTTTTTCTGTGCAAAACATTTTATATTCCAAGTTAGGGTAGAATCAAATGATAAAAGTACAATAAAACTATTTTTAATTGTCTAGTTAAAGAAATCTCTTTGTTTTATTTTTCAATGAATGTATACATTGAAATCAAAAGTATGTAAATCACATGCTATAAATATTCCAAATAAATGCCAAATAATTTGCAGTTATAAATACATCGCTAACATAATTGAAAGTTAAACAATATAGGATCTTAAACTGTTACAGAACTGTGATTCATGAAATCAAATATGAAGGATTTTTTTATAATCTTATATTTCAAACCAAATTAATATAACCACAAAATTAAGTAATGTCTTACAAAACCTTTTAACATTGTTTAATCATACACACCACTCAAGTTATGTTGGACAATAATAATATAAAAAGCAACCCATTTAATGACGCTCCAATTTTTTTTCATTGCATTTATTGAGAAATAAGAAGTGGTTGAAATTTTATATGGTTTTGAATTGAAAACAAATTTTAAAATAATGTCATTGATTTTTTTTTTACTTGGCTTAAAACAGAATTCCCTCGGTTTGTAGAAAATAGTTAATGTCATTTTTCAAACATTTATGACAAAGCATTTTACTTGTGTACACATTTGGGAACTAAGTATAAAAACAGATTCAATGATGAACTAAACTTAGAACTCTTTCTTGAGTTGTTTCTTCCCGTCTTTCAACAAATAATCGTGTGAATCAAAACAAGTTCAAACCATAAAATTGGACTTCTTCTTTGATATCCACAAATATATTAATACAAATTAAGATAAATGGTAAGGAAATCCGCATGGACTTTCTCACTCCATTTTCCATCATTTCAAAATTTTCCCTGCTCTGCCTTAATTCACCAGGTTCTGTATCAATTTCTGTGGGCAAAACAATATTTTCCACTTGAATTTGATAAGCTAACCTCAAATGTCCTATTTCAGTGTGATCACTATTACCACTATTATTAGCTGCCATTTCACCAGTTTATCACTTTTTCAGGTTCATTAACATCAACAAAATCTTATCCAAGTTGGTTATGTTATATATTGTCAAAATTTGTTTCAAACAAACAACTGTCGATATCATTTTCGTCATCATCATTGTGCGAAGAAAACATAATTATGAAGATTTCATGCAATATGAAGACAGTGAAAATATAGATTACTAGTTCTGAAAATTGAAAAATGACACCTGGACACGGGAATCGAACCCGGGACCTTCGGCTTAGTACGCCAATGCTCTTACCCCTGAGCTATCCAGGATTTGTCCCGTGCCCATGGTCATTCTTCACTCATAGTTTAAGGCAGAGTCTAAGATGGATGTGGAAGTCGTCAGCTTATAAACATGTGATTATCTAAGATCACAGCCACCAGACAACGCAGCCATTAGCGACTCAGTAGTTGGCATATGTAATGCAGCCAATTAACATAAAAGCATTGGCGTACTAAGCCGAAGGTCCCGGGTTTGATTTCCCGTGTCCAGGTGTCATTTTTCAATTTTCAGAATATGATATCTAAGTGGTGCTATCCTCACTAAAATGCATAGATGATAGCTTCGACTATCTGATTCATTAATATATTACTAGGTTATATCTTTGAGTAATTGACACAAACTTACAGTCTCCGCCAAATAGTAAGCACGATAAATTTGAGTCACCGAGGCCACACCCGTTCTTATGAATCTGCTCGGGTGAAACCCATAGCTCATTGAGCCTCGAACCCAAAATCAACTCTAGGTCTTTTCTTCCACCAACCAGAGATTATGAGAAAGTGAGGGGTGGAGTCTAAATGCAGCCGTTTCATAATGTTCAAACCAGGAAATGAATATAACTTTGACACGTACCAATAAAAGAGAAATATGGCCGCCAATACTAAGATGAATACAAATTTTAAACCATAAAATAAGAAACTAAATAGTAAGTATTACATTAAGATTAATTTTAAATAATAAAATGGCTGGGGGAATTAAAATCATTACAGAGTAACTGCAAACAATTAAAGGTAGAAATTCATAGAACTACAAAAATTCCCCGTGATGAGACTTATTCCGGTTTTATTTTACTAGTCTATGTGAATGAATATCAGTTGGCCTACTAAAAAGATCAACTTTTCTCTTTCATACTGAAATTGTCTAGAAAGACTCTTATGATAAACAAGCAGTTTAATTTCTGCATGAGCACACCACACATTATAGAACAGGCATACTTTACCTCAAGTTTAATTTTTATATGAAGAACAGTAGATTACTATTAGCACCGCATCTTACTACCTGTTCGGGCTATACGCACTTACGCTAATGTGTAATGGTAGGGTGATTGTGAGATGTAATGGAGGACCTACAGTTTAACGTGGGATCCGAACCACGGTGGAGGCCTGGCATTCCCCACATTCACAAGATGTCTTGTCAGAGGTGAAGGAAGGGTGTGGTAATCAGATAAATCTATGCCGGTACCGAGGATTGAACCCCGGACACCAGCACAGAAGTCTGACACCTTACCCCTGGGAGAGAATAACATTCACATATAATGATTAGAGTGCAAATTGAGCATCCAAATTTAATAAAATAAGAAATAAGATTTAGGTTTATTAACAGCAATTTACCTAGAACTAAAATCATGGGAAAGTTCAAAGACGCCAAATACAATAATTAGTGACTGCTGTAGATCTGACCACACCCATAGTATTTGAGCTTCATTAAATACCATTGTGAACAATTTAGTTGTATTTAAATAGACACCTTGGATATAATAGTTGGTTTCTAATGAGTAATGACTATAGAGGGAATATCTTAAACAATTTAAGATTCATAAATAAATCTGTGGTATTGATTTTACTATATGCAACAACAAAAAAAGAAGGGAATCTACAAATCAAAGTAATATTATGTTTCCTAAAACACCACAAATTTGAAAATAAGAACATTATTTGGAATGTTTTAAAATGTTAGGAGATTCTTCAAGAGATGTAACACATTGGACAGGGATTCAAAGGATGATGAGGCTTGGTAACCACTATTCTAGACTTGTTTTCATAAAGACTCGGTCATGTAGTTTGGTCCAAGATTAATTACTGGCACATAATTAATAAGTCATGAAAACAGCCCAAATGGGCACCGAGTAAAATGTGACTCACACACACACACACACACACACACACACACACAAGTTTTATTTTTATTGTCCAATTTCTGTATTAAATATTAACTTGGAAGTCCAGCCTAAAAGAATTGATGACCATACCATAGCTGAACCAACGGCGATCCCGGCGAAACCCATCTCTGTGATTGGTGTATCAATAACTCTCTTGTCACCATACTTTTTCCATAACCCTTTGGAAACTTTATAGGCACCATCGTACATGGCCACCTCTTCCCCCAATATATAGACTCTGTCATCTCTTTCCATCTCTTCGTCCAATGCTGCATTGAGTGCATCTCGAACAGTTACCTGGAAACATGTCATTCTTCTACACGACCATCTTCCCCGATACACACACTATATCATCTAATGCTGCAGTGTATGCAAATCAAACAGTTACCCGTCAAACTAATACTTGGCTAACTCTTGCTCTAATAGAAACATTGCTATTTCTTTCAATTTCTTCATCAAAAGCTGCAATGAATGTATTTTAAATAGTTACCTAAAAAAATGCAAAACTACTAATTGATAAAAGGCAGTCAAAGTAGTGCATAATGTGCTTAAGAATTTCTTCACTTACATGGGAAAGGTTCTTTAGATATACTAAATGCAAAAAAAATTGCCTCTTTTTATTGATGCAAATAATTTAAATGGATTTAAGAAACTAATTTAAATCTAAAAAATTTTAACTACTACAAATTAACCATTTAAAAGTGTGGCACACAATCACAAAAACAACTTTTAATAAAGATTGGGGTTCAAGTGAAAAGGGTGTAACTGGACAGCTGGGAAAAAAAACTTTCCGTTTATGATTTACCAATCCCCAAAGGCACTCGATTCTCATAAAAGTGATAAAAATCCATGATTATATATATATTTTATATGGCTAGAATACATGTTTTAGAGATTACTCAGAGAAACAGAAGTTTGAAACTTGTTAATAATAAAATAATTAATGGATGTATTCCATTTAACTGTGAAAACTAACATAACTGTTTAAAAAAATATATAGAAAATAACTGTGGTAAATAATGTAACATGGGCCATCAAGGAACCAAACTTTACCCATCAAAAGCTTATCTATCATGTGTGATATTTGAAAGTGGATCTGCTTGGGCTCTTTTGATTGTGGTGATACTAGGTGGTAATTTGTCACCAAATATATATATATATATATATATATATAATCATGGTAAGATTCATGTGATCAGAGTTTGTAGTTAACTGTAGCCCAGAAATTCAAACACTTTCCTTTTGAGCCAAGGAAAATAAATAATAAGTAATGAACCACTAATTGACTCAGGAGGTGTCGAGTCTAAAAATATTGTATGAGGGGAAGATAGAAAACAGTGTAGGGTATTAAAATAGCTCATATATGAATCTAGTGGTAGAATAAATTTTATCAGAACCTTAAATCAATTAGACAAACCTTATATAATTAAAACACATACATTATATACTATTTTTTAAAGAGTTTGTTTAGTTTGAGTTATATCTCTTTTAGGGAAATGTACATCAGATGTCAACCAAGTATGGTTCAGTAGTAGAAAAGTTAGTTGTGCTGTGATCTGACAAGTTGATAAATATTGATGTTTATATATCTTTACTAAATGTATAACTAGAAATGTTATCTTGTTCTTTAAAGAATAATAAACAAATTCTGACAGCCGGTTGACTCTTGAGTTATTTAACTGATAACATTACTTTTGAAAATAAATGTTTAAAGAAGTAAAAAAGGTATCTATCTATTAAAAGATAAAATGGTGGCTACATTCCTTTTAAGATATATAAAAGTAATGGTTGTAATGAAGTAGCTTAGGTTGAAATCAATGAAGTGTCACTTTAATAAATTTAGGTTGTTGATTATTTAAATCTAAATGTTACATGATGATTTAAAATCAAGTTAGGTTTAAAAGATGCCCACAATATAATTGATTGAATTCTGAGCATTAATCTTCACTCTGATGAGTAACGAGTGGTTTTCAAACAGTAAAACAATCATTGGTATGTAATGCCAGAGTTGGTGTTTTAAGTTGACAGCTATTTGTCAGATTATTTAAATTTAATTATCAGGTTGTAAAGGCCGGAATAAAAAAGATCCAATAGTCAACAATATGTAGATATAAATACATATGGATAAGCAAAGCAAATGGAAATTATGCAATTAAACAGTTAACTGAAGGTGAATTATCGTAGATTGACAAAGTTGATGTTTGTATTCAATCATTAGGTTCAAGGTTTGTATGATGTCGAATAAACTACTCAGGTAAACTTATTCGAGTTAAATAAATAAATATGAAGATTTAGTGTAAAACTTATGTATTTTTGAGAAAATATTTGGCTACCTTGAGTTTAGAATTGTGTTTGTTAAATTTTTATACTTTTGGTTTTTGCTGAGCCCATGGTTTTCATCAAATTTATCAAAGAAAATTTTAGTTTACAACTGATCTTATAACACGGCTATGGATTTGGACAGCAAAATTAGTATTTGTGTGGTGTTTGTTGTGAAAATAAACATGCTTGAATGGTGTTTTATAGGTTAATTGAAATCTATTGTATCAAATGGAAATCGTATCAATTTCCTCAGTTCTGGATACTCGCAAGCTTTTAAGCTGCAAGTTAACTTTTGTCTTCTAATCGTTTTCATATTGTCCTTATTTTTATTATAGTAAGTGGATTTTAATGAAACAATGGAAAGTTTAATTGCTTGTCAAATACTTGATTCTATGTTGCTATTTCTAGTCTCTTTTCCTTTCCTGTGGTTCAGTATTAATTCAACTTATTCTACTACAAATAGCTTGTTTAGGAGAGGGGAAATATATGGCAAGAGAGTGTGAATTCCAGATTAACCTTTGCAATGTACAACATAAAAATTCCTGAGTTTGAGTTTCTACTCTGATAAGACTGATTGTTATTGGTGTTGCTTTTTCTTATTTCCAATGATACTTGCAAGTTTTATCTTAATCAGTAGAATAAACTTCCCCCTTTTACTAGACCAAGATCACTTCTTGAATAATCTTGTGTTAAAAATCGTAATTTCTTATTTTGAACCTTTTTTTTAGAATAATTAACAAAATAATTGAACTGCTAGTATGTTTATTATACATTAATTGTGTTCAGTAGCGGATTTAGGCTTAGGCCCGTGAGGCCCGGGACTAGGGCGGCAAATTTTGAGGGGCGCCAAAATTTTTAAGATTACTAAAATTAAAAATCGATTGGGTTCTGGAGAAAGATCATTTTCCACTCTGAAAAGAGTGAAAAGTTATTTGCGTGCAAGTATGAAACAAGACAGACTAAATGCACTTGCATTACAAACCATTGAAGCACAATTGGTTCAAGAAATTAAGTATGAGGAGGTCATTGATATTTTCGCACGGACGAAAGCAAGAAAAACATTTATTATATGATTAATCAGATAAAAATAATTTATATTTTAATTACAAGCAATTTATTATTAATTCTATATTTAATTGTTATGTTAAAAAAATAAATGTTTAATTTATACCTGAATTAGATTTCGTATTATTATTGTTATTATTTTCATTATTTTATACACACACACATATATGTGTGTGTGTATATATATATATACTGTTACAAAATAAAAGGGTGCCATATCGTCTTGGGCCTAGGGCGTCCTCAAACCTAAATCCGCTACTGATTGTGTTTGCAAGACAAAATAAATTTAAAATATATTTTTCGCAACACACTTTACTATCCATTAGGGTTGTATGCCTGCGTACTAATTAATTTAATGTGTTGGGGATGATTAAGGATGAATT
Organism: Timema shepardi; assembly: GCA_902151425.1. Classification (NCBI taxonomy): domain Eukaryota; kingdom Metazoa; phylum Arthropoda; class Insecta; order Phasmatodea; family Timematidae; genus Timema; species Timema shepardi. The sequence continues at coordinate 59,743 of CABFVX010003651.1, read as the reverse complement.
TATAAGATGTGTACTCGCATTTGTGAGAGAGAAGAGTAGAAATCCATTTAAGAGAAACCACCCTCAATAAGCCAGACAGGGATCAAACCTCGTCCTTTTAGTCATCGCCAGTCTAGTCTATTGCTAGAGTGATGCCAAATGCGACCCCCGATGTTAATTTTGCGGCCCACACACACATTTATAGCCTTCGTGATTTTATTAACAAAAATGACAAATTAAATACATAATCAGTGTGTGTTTTTCAACAAGTGAACAAAGGAGCAAGCGCATTTTTAATATTACATGCGTATAAACCTAAGCTTCTGTGTACGGTAATTACTGTAGATATTTGAATGAATGTATTTTTGTGTGAAAATAAAGTTCATTAATTAGTAAATTTATATTTTTGTCACATGCCTCCCGCAAAAAACCATAGAGATGTCCATATGGCTCTCGGGGAGAAAAGTTTGCCCACCTCTGCCTTAGGCCACGCAGTCACTGAAACGGGTTAAAATCTTGTTAAATTTTACATACCAAGATTTTTTAAAGTTAAATTTGCCTGTTTTGTGATCATAGCCCATCAGTTGATTTCATCTACATCTTTCCTTTTTTCATCTGTTTCAATTAGCAAATTTATGATGATTTGAAGGTGAAGGTTTGACCTTTTTTTTATTATTTAACGCATCACCAGTGAGCTATTAAGAGCTTGTTATAGAAAATCTATTCCATGGAAAATTACCATAGGGTTATTAGCCAGCCAAGATTCAGACTATGGTCTGACCTCATAAAACCAAGTCAGGCACCTCATGATGGTGCCGAGTTAGTTTTGCCAATAAAAGTTATATTAACTGCAAATCTCGATACGCAGCAAAATAACCTCAAAATGGCGGCACTTCCCCCTCCACCGCGCGCAATGCATCACTGTTCTCGCGTATCGTAATGCATTCTTTGATCTTTTAGCTATCCAGTGGTATAATTTAATTTTGGATGTAGGGGATAGATTCGAAACTACAACGCCAAACTGTATCCCCCGATTTTGTTATCATTAGGTTTTTTGGATTGCCCCCGTATGGTAGCAAATTTAAAGACGTATTCACGTCAAAAATAACTAATTAGTTCTTGCGTATGTTTTAATACCTAGCGAGGTTATCCGTATATTTACACTAACAGGGTTGGACGAGGCAGATATAATTTAGAGGAAATGTAGGTAGAGGAAGTGTAGAATAGTAGAAAATCACTAATAAAAAAGTAATTGGTACACCCAACTGGTAATCAAATTCTGACCACCATATCACCACAAAGCCAGCCGGCCATGTTACTGGAAACCAAACAAAGTTGACACCAGTACCCACGAACTCACTAATGTTGGTAAATGTATTAGAAAATGTACTTAATTAAATGTCAAAAAGAAAATTTAAAAATGTCCAAACAATTAAAGGAAATATTTTTTTGGTTTTATTGTTGGCCTGAAATGGCCTAATTAAATCAAACAAATCATGTAACATAATGCAATACTCTTAATCAGCTTAGTGCACATGTCATATGACTTGGTAAGTCTTGTCTAAGTCTAAATATAGAGAAAAGTGAAAAAAATAAATACTTTTAAACAGTATTTTAATTATTTGAAACTAAACTAATTGTGATGGAAAACACGAGGACAAATATATGTAGTGTGAACAGGTGTTACATTCCCAATAAGCGTTATGAAAATGTTTTTCCTTACTTGTTGGCTGTTAACAATAGTTGATGTTGAAAATGTTCGGCGAGATACTAATTTCACAGTGTTCTGCAACAATAAATAAAAAAATTAATTTACTATTATTAAATATACACTTTAATAGTTAATTATTGTTCAAGATAAAATTAAAATAAGTGCACAAGACTTTCCCAGCTAATCCTACTAAACTTGACCAATGAAATCCCCGACCTTTTCCCTGATTTCCTCTGATCATTTCCTAAAATTCCCCACTAAAAAAGTATGTAACATCCTTCTAACTCGCCCCCCTCCCACCTCATTTTTATATTTATCTTTTTTTTAATAGTAATAATAATAATAAGTTTTAAAATTTGAATTACAATTGTTTACTAGGAATTAAAAATATATTACACAGCTACAAACAAAAACATGACATCATTTACTGATTATTGTATTTCATATTTTGAGTAAAATATCATTTTACCGGATTTTTGTTGTGATTTACCAAATTCCCGACTTATTCCCGTTTTTTCTCGATCACTTCAAATTGCCGGCTAATTCCCGTTTTCCCTGATTTTCCCGGATGGTAGACACCCTGATGTATTATTATACATACAGCGAGAATTGTGATAGGTTAAAGGGTCTGGTCACCCAAATTATTTTTCCTTGATGGTTAATTTCAACCAAAACACCATATTCACTAAATATCACAACCTAGGGTTGATACACTTCTAGTAAGTTTTGAAATTTCCTGATTTTTCAAGGTTTTCAAGACAAAAAAAAATCCAACCCAGAGCTATAAATTAAAAAACTGTTATTTTCACTGGTTTCTATTAAGTTCTTGATACAAAACTACTAAAAAGATTTGTTTTGATAAAAATGAACTAGCTAAAGAAAATTATTTTCACGTACCACTTTTGAAACACTTTTTTCACCCATTTCTTCTATTAATATTCAAACTATTACCTTAACCAAAATTATTAGAAGGCTATTAACAACGATAAGAATTAATCTGGAGGTGTTATTATTCTGATATTAAAACACATCAACCTTTACATCTTGTCTGAGAAATGGATTATATGAAACAGCTGAAATTTTTTATATATATAATTATATAAATGAGAAATGTTGCTAAAGTGTGTTAATTTACATAACATACCTAAAACATAGTTCAAAAATACATAGTAAAATAATAATAAATACCTAATTTATAATTAATCAGGTTCAATACAAGCTAAAAGGCCTAATGTGAAACCTTTACTTTTTACTTACAAATAGTAAGAATATAATTAAAACTAAAAACTGGGACGAGACTAAATCAGATATACAGTCCTACTTGTATGAAACTTGAATGTACTAGAATTTATTCTGTAATGTATGGAAACTTGCCTTCCACAGAACATAGGCCCATTTCATTTTATATTTGCAATTTGCATTTTTCATAATGAAAGGACACTATTTTCTAAGACAGCAGGATTTGTATGATTAAAAACAAATATGTCACTGTTCTTCCCAAAATAGTTTAGAGCATGTTATAAAATCCTCCCGAATTGAAGATGACTGCGCTATCTGGTAGTTTGCGATCTTAATTGATAGTCCATAAATATCTGACAATTTCTGTACGTCCATCACAAGCTCTGCCTTAAAATATGAGCAAAAATTCCCTGGGCAGAGAATGACTCCTGAATACCTCAGTGGTAAGAGTATCGGTATACTAAGCCAAGGTCCCGGGTTCTATTTCTATGTCCAGGTGTCATTTTTCGATCCAAAGACTTAGATTGTTAGATGTGTTTAAAACTGTACCTGACAATTATAATAGCTTGACTATTTAATCTAACACAATAATTAGTTACAGTAATTACTTACATAATTTATATTATTATTATTAGCACCGCGTCTTACTACCCGTTTGGGTTATACGCACTTACACTAATGTGTAATGGTAGGGTGATTGTGAGATGAAATGGAGGACCTACAGTTTAACGTGGAATCCGAACCACGGTGGAGGCCTGGCATTCCCCACATTCACAAGATGTCTTGTCAGAGGTGAAAGAAAGTAATAATAATAAATAATATGGATTGCAACGCCATCATCTATCTTAGAAACCATGTTTACTGCCATCTAGTATCGATTATGAAAATGAATAGGTGTTAGGTTGGGGGAAAAAACATATGCCACTTTAATTGTTGTTATTAATCCTTACACGTTACGAGGATGAATTACCAATAACAACAACACATTACCAATACAAATAATACCATTCCATTTTTTCAGGTTTTAATGCTTCATTTCTGAGGTCAATAGCACAAATCACACATGGGGTTCCCACCTCTTTATTTACTTCAATTGTGGTGAACCTGAACGTGATATAACTGCTATCGTATTTCCTCTTCCGAGCCATTTTCCACAGAACAATACCAAACACAAAATAGGGGAGACTGCCAATACACATCAGGAAATTCGACTTAAACAAGAACACTAATCGAAATCAACCCCCCCGCAAAGGTGATTGCTGACTACTGCATATCGACCAGCTTGGACACGTGCAAGGCACAGGCATGCGCGGGTGATGGAGGAACATGTGGCTCAGTCACGCTTGATTCACGTTGTACAGTGTGTGGGCGGTCACTTCCACTCGTGGACCGCCGATTGAGAACCACTGTTCTAGGGGAAATAGAGACGCAGGAGAGCCTGACGTCAGGTCAAGACAATGATACGCAGGATAGCTTGCTCAAGAAGTACAAGGTATTGTCCCACAGCTGATGTAACGTGCTCTACTTAAAGTGAAATAAAGTATTTTTCTCTATTTTCACATTATTTCCCCCAAAAACTAAGGGCCTAATGCATTTTTACCAAAGAGTATTTTCATCATCTCACAATCACCCTACCATTACACGTTAGCGTAAGTGCGTATAACCCGAACGGGTAGTAAGACGCAGTGCTAATAATAATAATAATAATAATAATAATAATAATAATGCTTCTTATGAGCACTTCTTTTTTGTTTTACAAGAGAAATCAATTCTTTGGAAAACCATGAGGGTGACTGATTCTTGGATACTTTATAAAAGGGAACATTTTCTTTAATTATTTCAGATAAGATTATATTGAAAAAATAACTATTATTTAGGTTACCAAGTTGGCCAAATTCAAGGTCCCATTCAATTTGGTCAAGTTTGTGTCATATTATAGTATAGTCTGTTTTTTTGAATAAGTAAACTAACCTTTTTTTATTGTTAAGATCTCTCTGTGATATCAAACCAACATCAATAGCTATGGCAGGATGATAATGATCTTCAGTTGTAAGGGGAAGATCTACCTTTTTAACTGTTATTTCATAATCTACATTAATTGTTAAAACTTAAGTCCGAAATTTTGTCTGCAGTTTTTTAAGTATTAAATTGTTTTAGATCAGCAACAGTCAATATGTCCGAAAGAGACTATCTTAGCCATGTTTCAGTAAGACATAAAATGTCATAATCATTTTGTAAGATTTCCAAATTAACTTTTTCTAATTTAGTTCTTAATCCTCTAAAATACCGCTAATAAACCCTCAAATCACAGCCCATAAACAATCGCAGTCACAGATTAATAATGACATAGTATAGGTCATATAATAACTCCCAGATTCTCCAAATAATTGGTGTTGCGAACTAATCAAGTTGGCAAAACTTCGGTCTTTTTTTTACGAAAATATTGCCATTTCTAGACCACACAAATTTATAGTCTTTAGTTTAGGCTTGTTGCCTAGCCAGAAAGAAAAGCGATCTTAAATTCGAACTCATATTCCCTCCCTCATTCAATGACCTTAGGAAATGAAAATTTTAGAGGTGGAATTGATATTTCCAAAGCTTTTGCAAGACATTTTAAATTGGTATGTAAGAGTGGTAGAAAGCCTGTTGCTCCTGATTATGTAGTCCAACCTCAGCACTTAAATAATGTATAATTTCAAATTATCACAAGCTGAAATATGTAATTATATTAAGCTGCTTGATGAGAGAAAGGCTCCAGGGGCAGATATGATTTCTCCATATTTTTCAAAACAATGTGCCTTAGAACTGTCACACCCACTTTCTCTTATATTCAATCAATCTTTAACTTCAGGTGCATTCCCAAATCTTTGGAAAGGTGCTAATGTAGCTCCAGTCTTTAAATCTGGGTCAAAAAATGACAAATTACAGACCCATTTCAATAACTTTTCAAATTTTTTGAGACACTAGTATGTTATTATTTTTATTATTATTATTATTATTATTATTATTATTAGCACCACGTCTTACTACCCGTTCGGGTTATACACACTTACGCTAATGTGTAATGGTAGGGTGATTGTGAGATGAAATGGAGGACCTACAGTTTAACGTGGAATCCGAACCACGGTGGAGGCCTGGCATTCCCCACATTCACAAGATGTCTTGTCAGAGGTTAAGGAAGGGTTTGGTAATCAGATAAATCTGTGCCGGGACCGAGGATTGAACCCCGGCCGCCAGCACAGAAGTCTGACACCTTACCCCCTAGACCGCCAGGTCACCAACTAGTATGTTAAAGGCTTCTCAACCATGTTAAATCATATATTATGAAACAGCAACATAGCTTTTTTCCAGGGTGGTCAGTAGGGCCTAAATACTAACCTATATCTATATACTCACTATATTCTTGGGGCTCTTGTAAATGGACCCAGAGCTGTTGCTGTCCATACTGATTTCTCAAATGCATTTGATTATGTTAATCGTAGCATACTAATTGACAAACTAGGTCTGTGGGGATCAATAATACAATGACATCTTGGTTCACTTCCTATCTAAGTAATCGTAATCAACGGGTGATAATTAATGGTTTCAAATCTGTAAGTTTTTCTCCGACGTCTGGTGTTCCACAAGGGTCGCACCTAGAGCCTTTACAATTTTTAATATATGTTCATGATATTGATAATTACATTCAAACCAGTGAAATTGTATTGTTTGCGGATGATATTAAAATTTTCAGGGTGATTAATTCAAAAGAGGATTAAGTTTTTCTTCAAAATGATCAGGACAATTTGACCAAGTGGTGTAAAAATAACTGTTTGGACTTCAATTTTTGTTTAAATGCTTTATTATCAGTTTCTCAAAGAAAAAGAATAACATGCCAGCAACATATTTAATAGGAGACAGCTCCCTCGTACGAGTGGAACATATAAATGATCTAGGCACAACATTAGACAGTAAAATACTTTTTCAATCCCACATTGAAGGTACAATAAATAGAGCTATTCAAGTGTTAAGATTTGTTATGAGAAATTGCTAATCTTTTCAAAACGCATAAACCTGTATCCTTCGGCTGACCGAATAGTGTCAGTTCAAAAAAGGTTTCTGAAATTCTTAACTTTCAAAAAGGGTGGATAATAAAATAAACCAGGTCACTTCAAAATGGCTTCTTTGTACCAAGAATTCAAGTCCATACACAAAATTCACAATAATGTAAGAGACAGTATAGATCTTATAGGGAAGTTTAATTATCTTGTTCCTGCTCATAGCACATGCATAAAACACGTCTTTGCCACAGTAAGTATATCTGATTACCAAACCCTTCCTTCACCTCTGACAAGACATCTTGTGAATGTGGGGAATGCCAGGCCTCCACCGTGGTTCGGATTTTCATCTCGCAATCACCCTACCATTACACATTAGCGTAAGTGCGTATAACCTGAACGGGTAGTAAGACGCGGTGATAATAATAATAATAATAACAATTTGATGACCCAACATACAATGCAGCTTGCTTGATTAATAATCAGGAGTTTTACTCTAAATTGTACAATTCCAAAACTTTTTGGTAGGGCCTAATACTATACCTGTGTGTTTGGGAAGACAACAATCCATCCTAATAATAGAAGTTTATTACCTACTGCAAGAAACTGATGGATTACTCTATACCTTCCAATTATTGTTGCCAAAAGTGAGTAGTTCTCGCTTACCGGCATGATTATAAATTCATACAACAGCGAAGGAAAATATTGATGCAAAGATTCAAATTCAAAACTATCTAATTGAAATAGCGCAAGTTTTAGAATGTTATATTAGTTTTAACTCCGGCTGATAGATCATATTTAAAATAGTCTCTAAGATCATTTGTAGGAAACAGCACTGCAAACCCAAGGGTGTGGAAAAGCTATTTGTCATTCAAAGAGTCTGATGCAGTCTTTGATCTAAAATGTGTTCCAAGTGTAAAGTCATAAGTCTAAAAACTCAAAGTGTACTTTTTACCTTTTGGATACTATTAGTCAATATTTACATTTCAATGTTTCTCTAGAGATTTTAGCGAGTTTTGTTTTAATTGTATCCTATTATTCTAAATCGCCAAAATAAATAAAGTTAGGTTTTATTTGATTTGATGTCTACTTTGGTGTGTAATTATAATGTATAGAGATATGATTAAATAACAAATAAAATCTGTCATATTAACGATATTCTACTGTCTGTTCTCTCGTCAACTATGGTTCTTAACAAAATAAACAATTTAATGTACAAGCTACAGGGGAAAGTTATACAACGCAAAGGATCATGGGTCAACATTATAATGCATAAAACATGAGTCAAAACAAAATATTGATTGTATAACCCTAGCGAGTAGTATGCCACATGTGCGATAGTTGTCTACTATCACAAGTCGAATATCTTGGCAAGGCCGTCGGGAGAAGACGTATTGCTTCCAAACCTAGATCAAATATCGTGATAAGGGTACATCGGCATCCTTCGTGACCAATGGGAGTTGTCTACACTTCTCTACGTCCTTGCCAATACAATTGATAAGGGTAGGCCTACATGCCAAAGTGACCACATCTATTGGGAATTTGGATACAGCCCCTCTATTGTTAGGCCCCCTAAACACCTTAGCATGAATACCATGAGAATAGCATGATTATGCCTTTCTTATTTTACGATGATTCTTGGACACCAAATTCTTTAATTTTATCCTTTACCTAGCAAAATAAATGTAATCATATGAAACTTACCAATAGCATTGAGGTAGTTGCAGAATATGAAGCCATTTCAATTCACTAGAAATTAAATTGAAACTCTGCTTGTTTAATCACATGCAAAAAAGTGTGGATTTTAATAAACCTACTACACTCATATAATTATTAAATCCTATTCGCTAGTAAGATTTTATTAACATCTGGAGATTCATACACACTTTCCTAGAGTGCTACCTCTTCAAGCTGGTGTTAAGCAAGAGAAACAGATGTTTAATTGTTTATTGGATCAAATACCAACTTGAATGTAGGTCAAGAAATAAATCATCATTGGCGAATGCCAGGGAGTGAATAGATTCAGATTTCAAGCGCTTTTATAGAATTTAAAACCTACGTTCACCTTTGTTTCTCTGGTATTTACCGGAATCTGATAGATAGATGGTAGCAAAGTAAAACTAATTTATCAAGTATCAATAAAAAAAATATTACCAAATAAATGTTTTCATAGAGTTATATCTCATTACAATTCATTTGATTTCATCACAACGTGATCCAAGACCATAAATATCTGGATAGCTGTCATAGTATTTTGATTTGTAAAAATTTGATACAAGATAAATACATAATAGTGCAAGTCATATAAATGAATATTATGTTCGAAAAGGAATATCTTCCAGTTACTGTGGTTATTTTTCACTCGTTATTCCTCCATCCAGTAACACTCTCAAACTGTATAACTGTAGTTCCAGAAGCCATTCTGTAATTGCGTTCTTACATTTATTTTTTCATGAAAGCTCATAAGATACTCCAGCAGAACGATTAAATAGGCTGTTCTCTTAACGAGGAACTATTTTCATATATACTATGAAATTAAGAAATAAAACCAGAATCCCGATTGTAATGTTCCAACTTCTAAACCTTATTTTATTTACATTTTATGTTTAAAATCGGTAATTATTTTTATTTATAATATTATATTTAATTGTTAATTTGCATTTTAGAATATTTAGGCCCCTCAGGCAGTTTTAAGATTAATAGGCTACATTTGTTTTATATTAAATATGCTTACTGGGTACGTTAATGATGAAACAAACGGAAAGAGCTGAACCAGCACTGGGTTTTAATGCAAAGAGAAATACACCCTTTCCTTAGTATGAAGCGGTTACATTATCCAGCCAACCAAAAAGCCAGGATTCAAACTACTCTCATGTGATAGGTCAAGATTGTCAGTCCACTCTGGTGAAATCGACGATATCATCAGAATTTGAAAAAGACGCGAGGTAGAAACGAACTCTCACTATTACACGAGAAAGAGACGCATAGTGACCAGGGTGGCAACAAGACGTGTGTTGCTTGTCGTCGCATGTTTAATCATGATATAGTGTAAGGTGACTAGCATAAGGCCCGTTGACACAATATTAGTTGACAAATGCAAGCACACTAATTTGGCTGCGTGCGCGCAGCTTGCACCGTGTAAACAGACAAGCAAGTCTACTTGCAAGTGAAAAAGTTGGTCGCCTTCCAACTTTACTAATGCGAGTAGACAATTCAAAATGGAGGCAACTAAAGAATTGGTTGTGTGGGGGACACTTATTTGTGGAATGTTATTAAAAGAATGAGTTTTTGTGCAATTTTAAGCACCGAATTTATAAAGATAAGAATGTGAGGGATATTGCACTAGAGGATATTGTAAAGTTATATCAGGTGTACATATTATTTAGAAGTTTCCAAAATAGAATGTTAGGCCTACTTAAATATTACAAATGTGCCTTGTGAGAGATATTAGTATACCAAAATTTAAAACAAGGTTTAAAAAACCTTCGTCAGGCCTATTTAAAAAAATGCACAACCGAGGGTTGTATTGGGATTAATAGACCTTATTTGGGTTTAATTTTATTTATCATGTATGCTAAGCGAGTTAATAAATCAAGAAAAATAATATAATAACTATTTGGGATCAACTGAAACACATTTTAAACAATTAAGAAATATGAGACATACTAATAAATAACTTTTTTATGTTATTTATATAAACAATTTTTTTAAAAAACAGGTCAACTAGTTATGATACATTGCGTTTACTGAAAAATAATAATTTATTTGGCCACCCATGCTTATTCTATATTCACCCATTCTAGATCCTAAAACACAAGTGTAATTAATATATGCGTATACATAACCCGAGCGAGAAATTAGATGAAGGGGTAAACGAAAAATTGCACCAATAGAGGGATCAGTTAGCACAAATTCATTTTCAGCCATGTTTTTAGAAGCCATACTAATACAAGTGAAAAATGCGTGTCAACACAACTAGCATATTAGTAAGCTAATACCACTAAACTTGCATTAGTCCACTAACACCGTGTCAACGGGCCTATAGAGATGGGTTGATTGTACAAGCTGAAGTTGTTCATTGTTGTAGTAATAATGTATAAAGAAATTCGTTGTAACAATAAATTATTATAAAAGTGATCAAGGTATATTTATTGTATAAGTGGGAATTTCCTTATATGGTAATCGCGTCGATAAGAGAAGATTATAATTTGTCTTTGCGAGCTTTTCAATTGGCCACCCAACTAAGAGGCCTTTAGATCTCTTCAATTGGAGCCCAATAGTAGGGGCTTTCAGCATATAAGCCTCATTAAGGGTTTTACAAATTGTCACCGAACTGAGGGACTCCATTAGGATTCTTCACGATATAATGAAGTATACTATGTTTTAAAAACAGAACCATAAATAGTCCCAGCATTGGACATGCTTTTAAAATAGTCTCTGGAGAAGATGAGAATACTAGAGATGGAAGTAGATTCATTCTATTATGCTAGAAGACCCCAGGTTCACTTTGGTTGGTTTTTTCTACCTTTAGTCTGTGCTTGGCTATATCTCTTGTGGGGCGAAACTCTTTTCGAAATCATCAATTGTGATTTTTAGTGCCTAGTTACCTGCCCTTTTAAAAAAATTTAGTGCCTATAAATCCGCCTCATAGTAATTAGGTTTCCTTCCAACTGTTTTGCATGGGACTATTCGAGTAAATACACAATACTCAAAAATACTCCATACTCGATTGTGCTCGCCTACTCGGACTGCAGCTAAATACTAACTTTGACCGTGGTTGACAAAATATCAGTTCACGTTTACAGGTACCTCTTACCTAGCAACAAACTGTGAAAGTGAAAAAATATCGGTCCATCAAGACACTCTGAAAAATCACTGGTATAAATCGCCGATAATTTAAAATCACAATCACTGTAGTCACTGATATCGTAAAATCAGTGTTTAGCCCATCTATACTTTAATCCAGCTTCAGAGTAGGATAGCGACATGACACAGCCTGCACACAGTCCTGCGAGTGGGAATAGTAACGACATGACACAGCCGGCCCAGTCCTCTCAATGTAAATCCAAATTTAAGGTGGAGTTGCCTAGTGACTCTAGACTGCTATGACCGGTCGTTATTGATATCTGCTGCGAACGACAATTGCAGTTCAGTAATTTTCTAGATACTGTACTTCTTACCCACCCAGTATACAATCGTTTATATCCTTATCACTAAACATTTAAAGAATAATTAGTATTATATTATGTAAAGGAATGTATCAGGCCTTTAATAGAGGAACAGGAGATTATGAGCCCACTATTAGTAGAGCCTTGCGGGGGTGCGGATGTATGTAATCCTATTAGAACTGTGAATATAAATTGTATACTAGCGTGGATAGGAGATAAAATTGAGGATCACGCTATGAAGATATAATATTGATATTTAAATTTTTTTCCACAAAAGAAATATGTAAAATCAAAATATAATGTGGCAATAAATGACCTTTGGTTTTTTTTCTGGAAATGTAAGCGCGAATTTATGAAACAAAATATTTAACAAAAGAAATAAAGCAATACATATAATATTTATTTAATAATAATAATAATAATAATAATAATAATAATAATAATTTAAATACGCTTCTCACACGTCCGAGTAAACAAAAAAATAATAGAATTATTCATTTGATAGATTACAAATAATTTAGTCAAAACGTTCTAATATAGATTAAATGATGTTGTTGAGATTTTTACGGTATACAGTATTATAATATTATAATATCCATCGAAGTGGAAATTGGGCTAAATTTGGGAGTGCGGATACAAATCGATACTTTACAAATACCATGTTTTTCTAAGCCAAAAATTGTTTCATTAAAAATAATATTAGTAACCAGAGATACTTTTTGCCTCTCAAATGATTTATGAAATTATGTTTTTTAATTTAAATAAGGTGCTAATTTAAATTTTAAAAATATTTCTAAACTTGTACACATTAGTTAGATCAGAGTCTGAGCCAGTTCACTGTGATCTACCGTTTTACAATCAATAACAACTTTTGAACTTTAAATTCTTCCAAAAAGGTATTAAAAAAAGTATTATTTTCTTTTTTTAAATTCAACCAGTTGTTTCTTATCTTTTTAAATACAAGTATTGTACACTGTCATATAATACAAACGTTTTGAACTGATTGCCATCTACATTAAATTTACAGTAGTATATAAGCTTGTTACAGCCTCCCTACGTCTCAATACTACCCCAACCATTAAAAGGCAATAAAAGGGAGAGGATGTAAATTAACATATAAGAAAAATGGAAATTGTAAAAATATGTTAATTCAACAAAGAGTAGTTTATTCAATTAATGACAATAAAGCAGATGACAATAAATGGTCTCATTATATAATAATGAGTTCTGTTGGAAATCATACTCGAAGTAAACAACTTTACAAAATTCAAGTTGCACAAGTATTTCAACAAAAGGAAACATTATATCCATCACAATATTGATAGACCAGTCTATATGAGACAATACTACAGCGTATTTATTTATATGTGATACAAAAATTATAAGGGCCTAATGGGCACCTTGATATGGTTCCAAAGGATTCGTAATTCATAAAAAAAGATATCTTAAATACAAAGAAATTTAAATGTTGACGACTACACTACAGAGTTTACAAAACGTGAGGGTTCGACTACCAGACATAAGCCAAACTCCCACGGGACTACCCGATCTGACAGAGAATATGGGACACACAGTTCCCAAAATAAATAAACAAAACTTTAGCTGTTCAAAAGGAACTTACGTTACAAAAAATTAAAGTTATCCTAATTCAAATTCCAAAAAAGTTACATCACGTTACGTTAATTCAAATCATAAATTCAAATACTAAAAGTTACTTTTTAAAAAAAACGGGAATACTCTACAACTCCAAACAAATAAATATTAACATGTCAACTTCTAATTAGCACGTAACTGAAAATATTTACGAGAATAATTACAATAGTACACGTCCAGCGCCCGAACGGCGACATTTTTAAGATATAGTATTTTAATTTAAATAGACGATTAAATAATTAATATGTTAAATTTTGAAACAGAATATTTTATGTTAGAAAATTAAAGATACTAAAGAAGTTAGAGTTCATAACTCCACCCGTCTAAGCGACGAGTTTGATACATTTACAAGTCCTTCTCCAGCCATTGCCCAGCTCCATGACAATGATCTGTCGTTGATCGTCGATCGTAGAATAGTCAGTCTTTACATACTTGCATAGCCATTATATAGGGATTTCATTGTTATTATGGGGATACACAAACACACGCGGTGACGTCACGATGCCTGCAAAAAGCCATGTGGATGTTGTTGAAAGTTGTTCTTGCTCCATTGGAATATTAGTGAATATCTCCAATCACCCGATGTTTCGAAGGAGGTTCCTCTAGTATCCGCCAGAGGTCGGAAACATAGTTGTCTTCAAGTCGATGTAGATAGTCCTTGGCTCATTTCACGCTAGTACAGTCGGAGTGGCGGGACGCGTTGTTGATACACCGGCCTTTCCTGCCCAGGTCGCCGGTCTTGGTTTACCGTGAGTCGTCCAGCCTAGCAGGATTCTATTGCAAGCAGATTCATGTGGTAAGTACTTGGACAGAATATTTATTACATTGGTTTGGATTGAGTAGTGAAACATATTGTCCAGCATGGTTATATTATGTCTTCTTAGCCTACAAGAACTACAACAGCGAACAATACTATTGTAGGGATCCTAAATTTAATTAAATTTATTGGAGCGGGTAGTATGAATTGATGCGATACATCCATTAACGTCCGTAGTGGGCGTGGTCCCATTGGAACATTATACATCGTAATGTTACAAGCTTTTGGTATTTATTTTCCTTAATTGTCCAATAGAAAGTTTGGGGAGACTTAGTCTTTTAATATACCCTGACGCTACGTCCCTGCTATTTGATCAAATTTAATTTGTATGCAGTTCTTATTATATTATTGTCATGAATATTATGGTAAACCTACTTTTATTGTCAGAATCATAAATCTAACGTTACCCCTTATTTTCAATCATAATGCGACCATATTCATTGAGACAAAAACAAATAAAATTCGTAAAAAAACAAATAAGTGTGGTTACCACAATCGTACTTCAAACATGAACGTGAGCTAATTTCCGTCTGCTGTGCATACTGCTGCTTTAATTAATTGATAGAGACTCTTCAAGGTTGCTCAATGGCTGGTACAAGAGTTGTCTATGCTCATTGCTCAAGTCCATGCATAATGTATACAACATTAAGTTAAGCCATTTTTATCCACTGTGCACTTATCTAAGCATCGATGATTATACACAGGATTGAAATTTGGCACCTCCTCTTAGCACTTCTTCGTCATATAGATAATGTTTAGTATTGCCACCTAATTTACCTCCAGTTTATCCTAAGTTTGCTTCACTTGTGGTGTGAGATCTCCTTTCAACGGGACCACTAGGTAGGTAGAACTCAAATAGGCTTGCTCCATATATTTAAAGATCAAAACTGATAGGTAAATATTCACAAGCTTGGCAGTAGGTGAATAGGGCAAAAAATATCTTATTCCAGCCAAACCGTGGCTAATATACACTTGGGTTGCACCTCACCCTATAACCGCCCATCGATCAACAAAAGCAACTGCAGATATCACAGCGGAAAACTGAACATCTTTGAAATATAAAACCAAATTCAAAATCCCTTGGTAACGACAAAAGAAATGTGAATTTACCTTACATAATAAACAAAAATGAAGCTAAGTATTCGCAGGAAAGGAGGGTTGGTGGGCTAATTCTCACAGCCATCTTACCGCACGCTTCCCATCCACTGGGTGGAGAGAGGGGTGACAAGATGTTGGGGAAGGCATTTTTCAACGATTTAGTGAACTCTGATGACTCTGACCTAGCTCCACGCAAAGCCGCTACAGAGTGCAGTAGCGTCCAGTTCCCTAAGATGGAAGTTAGCCTTTCTCACCACTATTGCAACAGATCACAGCCGAGATTATAACAGGTACAAAACAGTCTCTTACAGGTTCATTAAAATTAATGTGTTATGAATGAACATAAGGTCAGCTTTACCAAGGTTGGGTTTATATTCATGAATAACGCAAAACTAATCGCAAATAGTTTATAATATATAGTGCTTAGAATGTTTAAATACATTATTATAAAAATGTATTATTATATTTTCTATCATGATATTGAAAGGTAGGTCTGCCATAATTTTCATGACAATAGTAAAATCAGAATCAAATAGTTATCAAGTTTGATTCAATAGTAGAGACAAAACTTAAATTAGGTTAAGTTCAAATTTAAAAAACAGTTTAATCAACGTTACCTTTCGATTGAACCCTTAATTAAAGTATTTTCACAGTCATTACCCATTAGTGTAACAAGTTTAATATATGAATAAATATATGACATTCAATTTAAGTAAGATTTTAAGCACATCGTTTCATTATAAATCGTTGTGTTCTTCTTATGAATGAGGATCTTTACACTATGATTTAGTCAGGGGCAGCCTGTCCTTAGGGGCCACAGGAGCCAGGCCCCACCAACATTTTTTACATAAAAAACTCATTTCTTTCTTTTTATTCTATATAATATTTTGGAAAAAAACATGAAAAAAGTGGAACACCATTCTCTTCACGCAGTAAATTATTGGGTTCGTTATACAGTATTCAAGTCAAAATAATTTATTCCTCGCACCAAATGTCACGAAAGGACTGTACCAGCGTTCTACTGACTGAATATAGAAGCTGAGCAGGGCCATCTTTAACATGCCCTCTCAAATAAGTCACATCCAGTGTGAGCGGTCTCTCAAGGTCATTCCCCCTATCATTCCGGTGCCAGCTTTACACTAGTGAACGGGGCTAGCCTGAGTGGGCCCACTATACCATAAAAGTGGTAGTATAGTTTGTTTTCGACCTTATTTGTATGTGTTTTAGTATGTGATGAGACCCAACAAATAAGATGACGCGTGAAAATGATAAATTCAAATGAATAAAGTAACTCCTTTAGTAAAAACTTCGTTTTATTAATTAAAAATGCAAGAAAAGCTTGACATTAAATGGTTAGGAGAACATCAGTCTAATTACTTTACATTTATGCTTGTGGATGGCAAGAAAAAACAAACTTTGTAATTTTTTGTTTGATAAAAAAATATTGGTTAACCATGAGTGAAGAAAAACAGAGCTTATTTTGATTTAATTGTTTATTATTTGAAGGGATCCCTCTATAAACGTTTCAACTGACAAAATTTAAGAAAGTGATGTTTCAGTGTAAAAACGTTACTTATTACCTGGTCTGTAAAGTGGTATCATCTGTCGGCTAATTGTCTAACTATTTCTATTTATTTCTAATGTTCAAAATTGTCAGCTAGTGTAACAACGTTTCAAATGCAAGGACGATAGCGGACGTACCTTCAAAATCACAAGAATCTCTCCTGGTAAATAAGCTAAATCGTGNAAATAAGCTAAATCGTGGTAAAAAAAGTGAAATAAACTATAATGAGTGGAAACAGGTTAAAAATAAACATCTCAAGGATAGTGGAATGGCTTATTTGGGCTCGAAAGTCATTGCTAAACCTTCTAAAAAGCCTCCAGATGTGGTTAGTGTAAAAGCGTTACTTCTATTTAGATTAGGGTATGATAGTTTTGATTGGATTTACTTATTCATGAGAGTCTCAAGTCTCATTGTAAATACAACAATGTGCATTATACTATAAACATTAAAATAAAGAAATAGTATAAAATAATTATACAAAATATGTAAATATATATATATTTATATATACAGTCATCTACAATAAAAAATAAACATTTTTAAACAAACATATTTTATCAAATTTAAAACAGAGAAATAATATAATATTAAAAAAAGAAAATAATACAGACATCAGCTAAAAAGCAAGCTTTATCTGGGTTATCTTTTGTTTATCATTGTGTTAGGCCTAGCTCTTTGTAATTTTCTTTTAAAGCCTGTTTAATTTCAATCATATTTTCCCAAGGATGACCTATGTTCGGGGAACTGCACATACAACGGCTGTTCATGGCTTAACGGAAACCTCACACAGAAACTGATGCTGTATAATATGTTTTATGGAGTTCCTTACAACCAGCAGCAGCAGTTTCTGGCTGAATGTATCAACCTCCGAGAACCTCAAAGGAGAACTGTTTCAGAAATTATATCTAAGCGCCACTGCACAGTTAAGTACACCTTACCCACTTCGGGTAAAACTTCAAAACTACAGGTATGTCAAAAGCAAATTATTAATACTTTTGATGTAACCAAAAGAAGACTACAACTTCTTATAGAAAAAGTAAAGTCTGGAAAAAGTGTTAATGATGACAGAGGCAAACACAAAAATAGACCACGTAACCTCCTTGATGCTGACAAAGCGTTGGTGGAGGAACACATTCGTTCTTTTCCGAGTCAAGAAAGTCACTATTCCCGTCACTCCAACAAAGCCAAGTATCTGAGTCCTGATCTGAGCATCAGTAAAATGTTCAATCTCTTTAAGAGCAAATACCCAGAATCAAAAGTTTTGTTGCATACGTATAGGTTAATCTTCCGGGAAAAGTTTGATCTGAAATTTGGGCTGCCAAGATCTGATACATGTAAGACTTGTGATAAGTACTTCATTCAGATGGCTGCAGCACATTCGGAGGAGGAACAGAAGAAACTGCAGGTGGAATCAGAACTCCATCACCGGAAAGCTGAGAAAGCTTACAATACACTCGCTAATGACAGCAAGGATGCTCAACAAAATCCTAATTTAATTGTACTATGTGTAGACCTTCAGCAGGTGATTTTCACACCAAACCTAGCACATTCCGATGTTTATTATCAGAGGCAGTTTTCTAATTACAATTTTTGTATTCACAATATGGGGACAAATGAAGCAACCATGTGTATTTGGAATGAAAGTGTAGGGAAAAGAGGTGCATCAGAAATAGTATCGTGCATTATTCGTTATGTTAAAAAAAACTTTGAGAAACTCCTTCCGTATGAATTACGTAAACTTATTATCTGGTCTGATCGATGTGTTGGCCAGAATAACAACTGGAAGATGGTTGCACTCTGTCATTACCTGGTTTCATTGGGTTTCTTCACAGAAGTCAACCAAAAATTTTTGGTAACTGGACATAGCTTTCTCCCATGTGACCGGGATTTTGCCCTCATTGAGAAGCACAAAAAGATATCAACACTATACATTCCAGATGACATAGTCAACATGATACGCTCTGTAAAAGACATAAACCCCTTCATAGTTGAGGAGATGGAAGGACACTTTATCGATTTTGCCCCTGTCGACAATCAAATCTACAAGCATCCCAACTTGAAAATCAGCGAGTGTAGATGAATACAGTTTTCAAAGGACAGTCCAACTGAAATTCGTACCCGAAAATGCCATAGCATACTTGATGCCTGGAGGGTCTTCAATGTCCTCAAGATGAAAAAAGGGAAAACAACAAATGTCGACACCTTGTTCTTTAAAGTTCAACTATCAGAACTTAATAACCTCTACCCTGGACCAAAACTGCCAATCATTTCTGCCAATAAAGCAGATCTTGTCAAGATATCCGAGTATCTACCACCAGTACGTAGAGCATTCTACCTTTCATTGACATGTGCTGTCTGAAAATAATATTGCAAACAGACTTTTAGTTGAAAAGAAAGATTAATTTTTGTATTTTCTAATTAAAATGATATTAAAGTTTTTAGAGTTCTGTTTACAGATCTTTAGGCCTTTTTCGTTTTCTTTTCTTGAGGGTTTATTTAATTTATATCAAGAAATACATTCTTTAGCGTTCATTTTTATAAGAGAGGCATACAGTTTTTAGTTTTTTTAAAACTTATTTTAAATTTAAAAGATATTAAAAATACTGTTTTTATTTTAAAAATTACCTAGGCTTAATTTGTTTTTCTCGAGGCCTTATTATTTTCTATTATTTTTTTCAAGAAAGACATTTTTACTACTTTTGATGTTTATAACATAGACATACATGTTAGTAGCAACTTAGTAACAAGAAAGTGCCATTAAAAATATGCATTGTATTTATTTTTGAAAGAATATTACAGATTGTATTCATTGCGTGTTTGTTATTTTTACACCCCTTGTCTTATCATTAGAAGTTTGACTTGGAGGCTATTTCAAAATAGAGGGGGAGGGGTTGCCTTTACTAAAAGGTTGAAGGACCCCACCCCTTGTTTTTGAAAATCCTCAAATATTCTTTAAAATGGGCTTTATATTACTGAAACAAAAATGTAAACAAAATAAAAACGTTACAAATGCACATTTTGGTTAAAGCCTTTATGGTGTGAATAGGTTACAACTGTGCACATGAAACGTTTTTTGACTACAACAAAGCAAAAATTACTTTTATCAAGGTAAATATACTAAATTTAAAGAAGAAATAACCACTAACCTTTTAAGGTGAGCCGTATTAATGATTCTGAGCAAAAATAGTAGGAATATTTTACTAAAATTATGAGTATAGTGTTTTTCTACTTTCCTGAAAAATTTGTCAAACTTCAGTTGAAACGTTTTTAGAGGGACCCCTTCATTTGATGATGAAGGGTTGTTGACAACGGTAGGCTGTAAGTATCTTAAAGATTTAAGTAAAAGAATTAAACACCTGAGGTATATGAAATTCATTTGGAAAATGCGTTTAAGTTTAAACACTCGGAATAATAAATATTGCATCAAAGATGGATTCCTTGGTCAAAATTCCAGTGCAAAAACTCAAGGAACAGGTGTTAAACAAGGGCAAATATTAATAGAAAGATTAAAATAGTGTGGTAGGCCTACTCATAAACTTTCATTAAGAGACAGATGCGACCAACTTTTGTAAATTAATGTCATCGCTTGGTACGTTTAATTCAAAGCCTGTATTCATTTATTCTTTCTGTTTGTAAATTTGTTTGGTAATTATAGTGATTTTTAAAAATAGGAAAATTTAAATGAATTTAATTTAATTTAATATGTTAACTCATGGTGAGAGGAAATCACTACCGATAGTCTTTGACCTGTACCCACCAATATTAAAGGTCACGTTCCACCACTGGAACTACTTAAGTTATGCGTTAAGAATGAACATAAACCCAGCCTGGTATTATACATTATTTTGTCCTCAATTAATATGTTCAATTTTCTTGCATAGTGGTAGAGATTTGGTAATTAATAATTTAATAATAATATAAACTTTAGCCTGAAAAAGTTAAAAGGATACTTCCTTTCTATAGTGAAGAAGAAAGATAGTACGCGGTACGGTTGTGTCTGCTGCTACCTGTCTAAGGCTTTGGCGGAGCAAAATCTTTTCATTGTTTTTATAATGACCTATTTATTTATATTTAGCTTCCAATCCTACTATAGTTCGTCTGCAACTTCCTCTTCAGGCTCTTCTTCTAGCGGTAACGCTTTAAAATAGGTATGTGCCTAATAGTTGCATTCAGTTAAACTATTTAGGGAGTAAATATTTTCTTAAAAACTACAAAAGCATTATCTTTTATTGCAGGCATAATTCAATTAAAAATGTGGCAATCCCTTTTGGACTCGGCGAAGCATAATCCATTTGGATCACCATTCAATGTCGCTCACTGTGAATCTAGTGAAACAGGAAAATCATTAGTTGCTTCTAGGAATATTGCCGCTGCAGCTTCAGCTTCTCCTGTGATTGAAGGTTCGCCCATTTGATTTTTTAATTTGATGCATTTGACTCTGTATTTAGGATATTATTAGTTGGTAAACATTTAAATATGCATTAATGACCTCTGTGAAACTTAGTGTTTATTGGGGGTTCAAAGCCAAATTTAGACATTAAATGTGATTTTTTTAAAATAGGTTGACCTCGGTGGTCTTAGGGTAAAGTGCTTGCCTCAAAACCTGATGGCCGTGGGTTCAAACCTCTCTTGGGTCAGGGGATATCTCTTTTGAGTGATAAAAATCGGTAGTAAAATATCCTTTGTAGGGGAAGCAAAGTCGTAGGTCCCATACTCATTGTGGCATGTAAAAGAACACTGGTAGATATGTGAAAATAGGTTTCTCAGAAAAATTTGTATGTTCTGGTGGAGGTTAGAGAACGTTTATGGTTTATTTTGGTAAAATATTGTTTTACCAAAAAAATCTTACCTTTTAGGGTTATTTTATTTCATAGGATATAAAAAAAACTTTGCACATTAAAATATTGTGAGTGGTTAAACTTATATAGTTAAAAGGTCTTTATATTAGAGTAAACATATTCACGAATACACTATTATTATTATTAGCACCGCGTCTTACTACCCGTTCGGGTTTTACGCACGATACACTATTGTTAAAATAAACTTAGTGCAATGGGATAAGATATGGAACTTGTCATTTCTGTTCATTAGAGGAAATAAGGTGACCTGGTGGTCTAGGGGTAAGGTGTCAGACTTCTATGCTGGAATCCGGGGTTCAATCCTCGGTCCCGGCACATATTTATTTGATTACCAAACCCTTCCTTCACCTCTGACAAGACATCTTGTGAATGTGAGGAATGCCAGGCCTCCACTTTGGTTCGGATTCCACGTTAAACTGTAGGTCCTTCATTTCATCTCACAATCACCCTACCATTACACATTAGCGTAAGTGCGTATAACCCGAATGGGTAGTAAGACGTGGTGCTAATAATAATAATAATAATAATAATTAGAGAAAATAACCTTTATTTAAAGTTATTTAAAACAAAATTGAGGAGCAAAACATTCTCACACACTCGCAGATTATCAGTAACGGACACAATTGCAGTTTTCTACAAGAGAGGCATACAGTCTTGCCAACACCTACATCATGCCCACTATGATTTACTGCACGGGTAAGGTGCTTTCTATTACATTTGTGTTTTTAAAAATATCTCTGAGAAGGAATCAAATTAGACCAAGGTAATAGAAAAGGAATCTACTAGGACCTTGGATCAAAAGGATTTGTTTGTCAATACAGTAGCTACCTATTTATGTGCGAGATATGTCAGGAAATAGATGTTCATGCCTGAAAGGTTAGGTTAGGTTTTGTTTGTTTTGGATAGCGTATTATAGTAAAAATGTGAACTATTGTGTATTAAAATAACTTACCTATGGTGTTATATGTTAAATCTTTCCACTCTGTGATTTGAGTGAGTTTTGAATTGATTTTAAAACTAGTATACATACATTTTTTTTACTATAAGAGTGCTATCTTTGGAAATTTGCTTTTGTTCTCGTGTGTATAGATGATCAAAAATATATAATTTTTTTTACTAGATTATGATAGAAAAAGTGTAAAGAATTTCAACTTCTTTGCGATTGTTGGATATGGTAAATAAATCCAAACTTTAGATGTACGGTACAACATATTTTCAGCCAAAACATTTCCAAACAAAATAAATCAACACTAAACAAACATTTAAGTCCGAGTCCTAAATATTATAAATAGCTATACAACATGAATTTATCCTATAGGCTATCATAGTTATCATTTAGGTTGCTAACTTAACAAAGCTTGAAACGAGGTTTGGTGGTCAAATGCTATTAGACCTCACTATCATAATAGACTGAACTGCTAATGAAGGAAATATCAGGGTTCGAATCCTGGTCGTGTGTACTGAGGGGGTGGTTTTGTTAAAATGGTTTCTCACTCTCTCACAAAAATGTGTGTACACTTCCTCTATATTCAACCTCTCTTGTTCCTAACACTTAAGAATAACTAGCAGGACCCGGATTTTGATGACCTTAAAATTTCCAAAAAATGACCTATAAAATGATGCTAAAAACTCTAAATAGTGGCTTTAAATTTGCAAAAAAATAACCTAAAAAATTTGATTGAGATTCCTTAATATGGTGTATTTATTACTAGGGTTAGGATTTACATTATTCATGTAAGCAAAAATCTCTTTTCTGGTTTTCCCTCGGTGTGGACTCGTCTGGAATAGAGTGACCCGTTTACAGTCCCAGGAAACCCTTTAGTTTAACATTGCTCAGTTTTCACAGAGGAATGTTTAGATACCAGAACATCACACAAATCTTTATAAAATGTTGAGGATTTTTCTTGATTTGTGAATGCATTTTGTGCAAGTAATAATAGAGAGGTTTTCTTTTTATCAATATTCTGGATACCACAGACATGTTTGTTGCGACTGATATGCTGTTGAACGGTTAAATCTTTTATCTAATGCCAGCCACTCTCACTTAACATATTTTACAGAACAGTATTTCACTCTCACTAGAAAAAATATCCTCTCCGAATTCAGTAATAATTTGCTTCAAATGACTCGCTTTAGATGGTTTGGTTTAAAGCATTCTAAATAAACATAAAATGATTGCAAACTAATAAATATAATATACACTTTATAAATGAAAACTGTGCGTGTAAAATTTGTTGACAGCTAAAGTTGTGTGTTATAGTTAACATTGGAATACAAATACCTGCTTTAAAGGAGATAGCTCTCCGTCCCCCCGCAGCCCTTTACAGACATGGTATTGTGAGTGACTCACTAGGAATGTAAAGACGATATTAAGTTCATTTTAACTTTAAAAATTGCTCTCCCCTCCCCCTGGAACCCTTTTCAACTTAGGTGTAGTGAACTGTGAAGGTCTCACCAGGAATGTGGATTTTATAAGCATACAGGTAGAGGGGCACAAAGTTCATTTGGACTCGTACCTTATCTTCTTCAGTCAACACGTGTGTGGTAAAATATCTGATGTTCGAATAATCATATTTTATCAATGCACCAATAATATATATGTATAAAACCTTTTTAAAGTCATTTTCAAACAATTTTAAATTCTCTTTTTTAAAAAAAAGCTTAAACATGACTTATTAAACAATCAAAAAAGCAAGAAAAATGACCTAAAGATTTAACATGGCAAAAAATTACCTATAAAATATACATTTCTGCAACCAGGGGCTCATGAACAATGCTTATGTACTTATGAGCATTGTCTCTGATGGACAAAAATAAAGTTGACTTCGTCAAAATCCTAGCCCTGGTAATTAGTACTTACATATGTAACCCAAATGGGTAGTAAGACACAATATACTAAAAATACATAAAACAAAACAAACCTTAAATACCTAAATCATTTTTTAAGTTTGGTTAAAGTGTACTAGGTGGGTGTATTGTTAAAGTGAACAATGAAGCACTTACACTTCCATTGATTTTTTTTAGAACAACATAAAAAATGAAAATTCTAGAATACATTTATGGTTATAAAATTTTGTTCAACTTTATTACAAGCTAATCCTCACCCCAGTTAAGTGTTTTTACTTATGAATTTGTAACTAAAATAGGTAGGCCTAGATGTTTTTAACTCTGGTAGAACGGATAGGTGTTTGATGCCTGAATAGAAATCGTCTCACGTACGTTCCCCCCTTATTTGCCCTGTTACTCTACAACTGCTCGACCCCCTACACCCCAGTCACAACTACTTGACTCCAGTATTTGGAAACTCGCCGAGACCAGATTCTTTTTTAGCCTTGAAGAAGAGGATCGTGAATCTTAAAGTAGTGATGACAGCTAGAACAAATTATTATTATTAGCACCGCGTCTTGATACCCGTTTGTGTTATACGCACTTACGCTAATGTGTAATGGTAGGGTGATTGTGAGATGAAATGAAGGACCTACAGTTTTACGTGGAATCCGAACCACGGTGGAGGCCTGGCATTCCCCACATTCCCAAGATGTCTTGTCAGAGGTGAAGGAAGGGTTTGGTAATCAGATAAATCTTTGCTTGGACCGAGGATTGAACCCCGGCCGCCAGCACAGAAGTCTGACACCTTACCCCTAGACCACCAGGTCACCCATAGAACAAATTAAATTTTCTACAAGTATGTTTATTCTCAATAGGGGAAGGGAAAGATAAAAATATTTTCTCGATGCAAGAATCATTCATTAATGTTGGTTTTATCACTTTGGAAGTTGTTTTAAATTTACAATAACATATAAACTTATGCTGATTTTTTACTTTCTCGCTATCTTACAGGTAGAGAAAGTAGTGTGGTCACCAAAAAAAATCGAGCTCGAGATTTTAATGAATGTCGATGTTTCATGACCCCCTGAATCCAAAAAAGGGTTTTTGGAATTTCCGTCTGCCTTTCTGTACCTCGTATTAGAGCCTAAACTATTTTTGCCGTTCAGGCTAAAACTTGGTATCTAGGCTTTTCATAGGATTGCCCTGAGGGATATTTGGAATTCGATATCTAACCCTACAATTAAGGGTAGTTTACTGAAGAGGAAAAAAGAGAAAAATTGGATTCTCTCAAAATTGGCTTTAACAATTTTTATTAAAATTTCATTTTCAAGCATTGATAAATAATATAAACAAAATAGCTACTCTCATTTTTTCAGCAAAATGACTTTAAGGGTCACAGTCTGTTGTGTAAATTCTCATTTTTTTTTTATCAACTCTCCGAATTTATTTGAGATATGAAATAACTTATCATTGCAAATATGTAGATCGATTTAGAATACAAATCTTTTATTTGTAATATATTTTTATGAAAACAATAATTTTCTAGCTAAACGCAAATATACATGTATATTTTTAATTTTTTGAACACTAAAGGTCAAGTATTATGCCCATAAAAAATATAAGCTGAGATGTTGATGTATGACGACGTTTCATGATCGTCCCGAACCCTAAAAAGTGACTTTTGCAATGCCTTCTGTCTGTGTGTCTGTCCAACCCTAAAATTAAGATTAGTTTAATAGTGCACAAAAAGAGAAAAAATCAATTATCTCATAATCAGCTCTAAAGATTTTGATTAATATTCCATCTAGACATTGCTATTTTCATTTTCCAATGATAATGACTTTTTGGGCACTTTACAAAAGCGGAAATTTCCTTATCTCTGCAACTATTTAAGATACTAAATAACTTAATATTGGTGACCTGGCGGTCTAGGGGTAAGGTGTCATTCTTCTGTGCTGGCGGCCGGGGTTCAATCCTCGGTCCCGGCATAGATTTATCTGATTACCAAACCCCTCCTTCACCTCTGACAAGACATCTTGTATCACCCTACCATTACACATTATCGTAAGTGCGTATAACCCGAACGGGTAGTAAGACGCGGTGCTAATAATAATAATAATAATTTAATATTGCAAAATTGTTGTACTATTAAAAATAAAAAACTTTTATTTGAAATATATCCCTATAAAACCAATAGTTTTGGAGATATTGGTAAATATATTAATACAATTTTGTGAGCGTTAGTTGTACAGAGATACTAAAGTTTTAACGCAATAATTCTCTAATTCCATAGAGTAAGTAGATAAGTAAGTCTCTCAAATAAATAGTTCGTTTTCCTTTAACCTCTTAGGGGAAATATGTGTACAGCAATGATCTATCTCTATCATTTTAGACTCAATAATAAATATTTACCTTATTTATTTTGGTCCAAACTTATAAATATGGAATTTAATAAAAATGCGATAACCACAATAATAATAAAATTTCAAACATTTTAACCTGAAGTCAAAATTTTAATACAAGGTATTGACCCTTTTGGACCCAATATTGATCTTTTTTTTTGGTCCACATATACTAGTGAGGACTTCTTTAAAAAGAAAATTATAAAATTTAAATCCAGGAGTCAAAAAATGTTTTAACGTAAGTATAACACAATTTTTGCTCTGGTTTGCTAGTGTATAATATTTTGTTTCACATATGTTATGAGTTTTGAGTAAATATCTCCATTCTTAAACAAGGGAGTGAGATAGTTTGTGCGGAGTTCGCGTACCATTTACTTTTTTAACTGTTCACTTGAAGTTTTGGAGATACTTAAAGGTGTCCCAGGGGTTGAAAAAATTGACTTCCTAAAAATTCAATTCTAAGTAATCAATTATGATAGAGTGGGGTAAAATAACCTCCCCTCCACTTCCTCTGAGGCTACTTACCTGAGCGCAAGGGATTTTATCGGCAGTCTGAGTTAGTATTCCACTCAAGGTGGACAGGGCCTATACAGCTTAGCATTGGCATTGTTGTCACGTCTTCAGAAATATACATACATAAGTCCTTTTTCCTGCCTAATATCCTAATCTGCCTTTGATTGACATTTTGTGAGAAGCTAACTTTCCCCACCCCCCACCCCCCTTCCCCTCTCTAGTGGCAAGAGGGAAGTTGATGATGTTGTATGCGTGGTGAATGGGGGTACACTCTGGTATCTTGTTACTAGATCTCTATAAGGCTGGCTAGTTTCCCTGAAGCTTTCTAACATGGCCATAAAAACACTAATTATAGTAATTGAAATAATTTTTATATAATTTAATTTAAATCTATTATTTAACGTTCACTTTATTTGCAGACTAATTACAAACTAACTTACTTTTAAAACAGTCACAAAGAGACCCACAGCGGTCGTCAAATCATCACTGTGAAAGGAAAGTCCTAATCTTATTAGTAAAAATTTTATTGGGTTTGTCGAGAATCAAACCAAATAACCTTAGCTCAAAGAATACCAAATAAGAAAATATTATTATTATTACTATATAGCACCACGTTTTACCACCCATTTGGGTTATACGCTTACGTACTTATTATGCTAATAGTTTAGGAATTGGGAAGGTTGAATATAGAGTAGGTGAACCCACATTTCCGTAGTGGTAGATTGGAAAACCATTTAGGAAAAACCACCCCCATTTCACCAGAACGAGATTCAAACCTTGATCTCCCCATCCTCGGCAGTCTAGCTCAAAACGAAACTAGCACGTTAGCTAACCACACCACCGAAGCGGGTAAATAAGAAAATAATTATATCAAATTATTCCCAGGAAGCTAATTACTTTTGCATTATTATTTACCTGGAATATTAAATCATCTGTTGGGTAAATACTTGTGTTTATTTGGTATAATCTTTTTTTTTTGTTTACTATTTTATGCCAGGTTCTTCCTTGGATAGAGAATTAGGAAATTTGAAGAATAAAATAAAAGAACTCTATTAAAAACAAATAGTTCCTCATTTAACCTCACGAGGTTGAGTGGACCCCGTTCCAGACCCACTGCTTCTCAGAAAATCTTTTTTTTTGACGCCAAGTCAAAGTTCAATTCTTTTAAATCCAAGTCAAAGCTCAATATTTTTTCTAAGCCAAGTCAAAGCTCAAATTTTTTTGAAGCCAAGTCAAAGCTCAAATTTTTTTTGAAGCCAAGTCAAAGCTCAAATTTTTTTTGAAGCCAAGTCAAAGCTCAAATTTTTTTGAAGCCAAGTCAAAGCTCAATTTTTTTTGAAGCCAAGTCAAAGCTCAATTTTTTTTGAAGCCAAGTCAAAGCTCAATTTTTTTGAAGCCAAGTCAAAGCTCAATTTTTTAAGACAAAGCTCAATTTTTAAGCCGGTCAAAGCTCATTTTTTTGGAGCCAAGCCAAAGCTCAAATTCTTTTGGAGCCAAGTCAAAGCTCAATTTTTTTGAAGCCAAGTCAAAGCTCAATTTTTTTGGAGCCAAGTCAAAACTCAATTTTTTTAGAGCCAAGTCAAAGCTCAAATTTTTTTAAAGCCAAGTCAAAGCTCAAATTTTTTTTGGAAGCCAGGTCGAGCTCAAATTTTTTTTGAAGCCGGGTCGAGCTCAAATTTTTTTTGAAGCCGGGTCGAGCTCAAAATTTTTTTGAAGCCGGGTCGAGCTCAAACTCTTTTTGAAGCCGGGTCGAGCTCAAACTCTTTTTGAAGCCGGGTCGAGCTCAAATTCTTTTTGAAGCCGGGTCGAGCTCAAATTCTTTTTGAAGCCGAGTCGAGCTCAAATTTTTTTTGAAGCCGAGTCGAGCTCAAATTTTTTTTGAAGCCGAGTCGAGCTCAAATTTTTTTGAAGCCGGGTCGAGCTCAAATTTTTTTTGAAGCCGGGTCGAGCTCAGTTTTTTTTGGAAGCCGGGTCGAGCTCCAATTTTTTTTGAAGCCGAGTCAATGCTCAATTTCTTTTTAAAGTCATTTCAAAGCTAATATTTTCTCCAAGCCAAGCCAAAGCTGACAATTATTTTTTCAAGACAAGCCAAAGCTGATATTTTTTCTAGGCCAGGCCGAAGCTGGTATTTTTCCTAAGCCAAGTTGAATCTTATATTTTTTAAGCCAAACTGAATCTTATTTTTTTTCGAAGCTAAGTCAAAAATTATATATTTTTTCAGAGCTAAGTCAAAATCTTTTTAATTTTCGCACACCCCTAATGTGATGTTATATTATACCTAGAATGAATTTAAATGTTGAAGGAAAGATACTAATATTGCTCAAGTGGCACTGATTTAAAAATATATAATTTTATACAAATCAAGACAAATATTTCTCATTAAATATTAAGTGTTATGGGCCACAATAGGTAAACAATATGAATACTTAAATATTTACAATATAAAGCAAGAAGAAAAAAAAGTATAGTTTGGAGGGTTGGGGACCAACTGCGGCCGAATATCTGACGGGAGGTACGAATTGCGACCCACCATCCAATGGATTTTGTACCATGTGCTGCCCCGCCCCCAACTTAACCTAACCTTCTATATTTACTACATCTTTTTAATTTCTGAGCTCGACTGCTGAGGACGGGGAGATCGAGGTTCGAATCTTGGTCGGGTGAACTGGGGGTGGTTTTTCCTAAATGGTTTTCCGCTCTCCCTCCACGCAAATGCGGGTTAACTTCCTCTAATCACATAAATAATATATATAAATATAATCACTGGATGCAATTTGCATAGCACCCTTCTAATGACGGGACGGAATTTACATTAGAGCTTATAATGGTCAGGGTAGAATTTACATAAAAAAAATGCAAATGGGGACAGAATTTACCATAACCGTTAAAGAGATCACTACAGATAACAATAGAGGTATAAAAAGTTTTTATTTTAAAATACGGCCGTGAAAGAGTGGGGCAGGATGGGGCAGGGGATATAAATAGAAAAAGCCCTAAGGAAAGGTGTACATTTTAAATTTGCTACGAATGTAATAGAATGACACAAAATAGATAAATAAGATTTATATATTTTAAATTACTAAGGGAGGGCTTTTGAAATGAGGGGTTTCAAATTTTAAAAAAAACAACAGAAAAAACTTAATCAACAGTTTGGCAGAAGATTGAAATTTGTGAGGTAGGTATAGCGTCCCCGCTTAACCCCTTCCAACAATCATAAAGAATTGGACATTTTTAAACTACAAAAGGAAGGACTGGGTAGGGAGAGGGTTTAGGTAAGACCCTTTAAATTTCTACAATCAAATATACAAAAACACTTTTTGGTATGGTAAAACATTTAAATCTGGCAAGGAGGTAGAGGAGCCACCCCAAAAAATTTGTTAACATTGGTAATTTTGAAATTGAGGTGGAGGTGAATCTGATGAGGATTTCGGTGGAAGAAATGTCCAAAATGTATAAAAAAAATTTTTTGTTGTTGTGGTAGAAAATCTAAATTAAACATGTATATAAAAGAACCTTCTTTGTTAGCTGTTCTTGTAGCAACCATACTTTTTGACTTTTTTAATTTCTATTTTGAGCACGGCTTTGTGGAGTTTTTTTTATAGCTATTTCCAAATATACAAGATTCATAAATGTTGGAGGGGAATGTTATCTTGTTTCTAAGTCGAGGTTGCTAAGTTGTCAAAACCCTTATTCCAGGAACTTGCATACTCTGGTGTCAATTTGAATAAGTTTTGGTGCATTGACTCAGACTTTGTATTTTCCCAGGGTGTCTACCATCCGGGAAAATCAGGGAAAACTGGAATCAACCGGGAATTTGAAGTGATTGGGAAAAACGGGAATAAGTCGGGAATTTGGTAAATCACAATAAAAATGCGGGAAAATAATATTTTACTCAAAATATGAAATACGATAATTATTAAATCAGTAAATTATGTCATTTTTTTTTGTAGCTGTGTAATATATTTTATAATTCCTAGTAAACAATTTTAAAATGTATTATTATTCATAAAAAAAGGTTAATAGAAAAATGAGGGTGGGGGGGGGGGTGAGTTAGGAGGATGTGACATACTTTTTTAGTCAGGAATTTTAGGAAATGATCAGGGAAAATCAGGGAAAAGGTCGGAGATTTCATTGGTTGAGTTGAGTAGACACCATGTTTCCTTTTAAACACCCCCTCAACATCCCCTCCACAACCTATAATCTCTATCTTTCACAGGTTGGAAATTTTGAGTGAAGTCATGTCATTAGCAGATGGTGATAGCCTAAACAGAAGGATTAGTTTCCTTCTTATTGCTCATCTTGGAAAGAAGGGCTCGCATGCCGAGTTTAATAAAGTGTGCCAATCAACTTGACTAACACGGTTTTAGAAAACTTTTGTTACTCTATTGATGATTGTGATTAATGTTTGATTTTCATATTGTGTTAAAAATATAAGACGCTTGTTATGATTTAATATGGGGGGATAAGTTTATATAAAGTTATCCACCCGACCTAAGAAATAAGCTAGCTACCCATGCCCCCCCTTTTTTAACTCCCATTGTTTATTGTTCATTTGTGTTGGTTAGTGCTATAAGTTCATTATTAGTGTTGCAAATGTAAAGTAATAATAATAATAATAATAATATTTAGCACCGCGTCTTACTACCCGTTTGGGTTATACGCTTTAAGTACTATTTACTCTAATGGATTGGGATTTGGGAAGGTTGAATTAGAGGTAGTGAACCCGCATTTGCGTGGAGGGAGAGTGGAAAACCATTTAGGAAAAACCACCCCCAGTTCGCCCGATCGAGATTCGAACCTCGATCTCCCCGTCCTCGGCGGCCTAAATTAATGAAAGTGAAGTGAAAATAACTCTGCAGAAAATAATTTTGAGTTATTAGCTTTGTCAGGTGAAGTTGTGTGTCCTCGGTTATTTCCAGGAAAGCTTGAGGACATTTATTTAGCAGATTATTCCGGTGTTATCACCAAACAATTCTTTGGAAATATTCGATAGCTCGCATGTAGGTTCTAAGTTTGTTTGCCTTGTTTGTAAAGTGAAGCTGCATTGGAACTCGTTACTTAAATCCAGGGCTAGAGATTTATTTACGATAAAAATGACAAAACCTATCAAAATGCTAACTTGAGAGTATGCATTTAAGGAAAGCAATAAAAAAATATATAAAAAAGCACATAGCTCATTAAGCTTACTCACCCGCCTCGGTGGCGTAGTTGGCTAACACGCTTGTCGTGTTGAGCTCTACTGCCGAGGACGGGGAGATCGAGGTTCGAATCTTGGTCGGGTGAATTGGGGGTGGTTTTTCCTAAATGGTTTTACACTCTCCCTCCACACAAATGCGGGTTCACTTCCTCTAATTCAACCTTCCCAGTTCCTAATACATTAGCGTAATTAGTACTTAAAGTGTATAACCCGAACGAGTAGTAAGACGCGGTGCTAAATATTAAGCTTACTTGCATTTATTTGAGTCTAGTGGTTTATATACATTCATTTATTTTGATTTTGTTACATTGTATCTGGCTATGTTGTGTAACTATAACAGCGAGAGAAATATATTACTTTTTGGTTTAGTTTTATATTAAAAACCACTATTTTGACTTTTCATTTAAATGCGAGTCCAAGTTAGTATCACGCTTCAATCCAATTTACATAAGTGAGAGCGCTTCTTTGGTCTCATAGTTTACTCTGGTAAAAAGTAATTTTGCCTAAAATTAACTTAAATACATTTATTTAGTCTGATATTAATATAGTTAAATGTCACTTGGCCTGAAGTACCTAACCGGGGTTGAAATGTATGTATTTAGAATTAACATTTTCAACATTGTTGATTTAATTATGTCTCCTTGAAGCGATTGGCTCTAAATTTAATTTTGAACTATAATTTTCAATGTTTCACTAAAAGCCATTTGGCTTAAAATTAGCTTCACTGAGTTGTTTTAACTGATCACTTGAGTTATTCTGACATGTGTGATGTGCCTATACATTTCTTTAATTTAATGGGTGACCTGGCGGTCTAGGGGTAAGGTGTCAGACTTCTATGCTGGCGTCCGGGGTTCAATCCTCGGTCCCGGCACAGATTTATCTGATTACCAAACCCTTCCTTCACCTCTGACAAGACATCTTGTGAATGTGGGGAATGCCAGGCCTCCACCGTGGTTCGGATTCCACGTTAAACTGTATGTCCTCCATTTCATCTCACAATCACCCTACCATTACACATTAGCGTAAGTGCGTATAACCCGAACGGATAGTAAGACGCGGTGGTAATAATAATAATAATAATAATAATAATAATAATAATAATTTAATTTAATGTTTGTTTTCAGATAGCTGTGAGTTTGGATCACAAAAGTATTTTATTCTCTGTGGTCTTGGAGGAATTTTGTCCTGTGGTATCACACATACACTTGTAGTCCCCTTAGATTTAGTAAAATGCAGAATACAAGTTAATCCAGAGAAATACAAATCGGTCTTCAATGGATTTAAAGTGAGTTCAAAGATTTTATTCATTTGGTTCTAGTATATTGTTTACTTTCTTAAATTTTGACCAAAATATACATTATTTTAATCACTTATTCAGATTATTATAGTGAAATTTATTTTAAGAAAGGCCACGATCCTTAAAAATGGGTTATTTAATTTATTTATTTTGCTTTATTTTGCTAGCTTTAAATAGAGAAAGTAAACATTTTTGTAAAACACACTCATGTAAGTCTTGTCTCTTGTGGATTTACTCATGTATTTATCTTTTTTCTTTAGGTAACAATAAAGGAGGATGGGACGAAAGGTCTAGCAAAAGGTTGGGCACCAACATTTTTTGGATATTCCATGCAGGTTACTCTATAAATATGAAATAAATATAATTTTAATCTAATTGCCTGTTATTGCTAAAATATTGGTTATATATGTTATGGTCAAAGTTCTAAACCGCCCCCTTCACGAATTTGCTGGACCCTTCACACATTGGCCAGCTGGTCCAGTCAAATCGTGAAATATTGATGAGTGTAAGTTATAATTGGTGTTCTGGACAGTCAAAGTGTGAATTATCATGGCAGGCTGACTAGTACCCAAAGTGCTGGATAGTATGATGCAACAAAATCCCAACCTAACCTAACTTAACCTAACATGACCTTATCATAACCTAATTTATCATAACATGGCCTAACTTATCCGAACATGACTTAACTTAAACTAACCAAATTGCAAGGGAACTCCAAATGCCGAGACTGCATATAAAATTAAAAGTCGAAAGACTTCGCAATGTTAAGAACATTTTGTTCATCTCTGTTATGTGATTTGTTAAACTTTCATAAAATGATTATGATTACACATAAGAGAATATAAGAAAGATAAATAGAATTATTTATTTTGGCCAGTTTCCTACAGCCATATTTGGAACTGGCCGGCCAAGGCTCAAACTGTTGGTAAATTATTATATATTTCTTGCTTTGGTTGATTTTGGTGGCCAAAGATAGAGGTGGCCGGTAATCTAGCGAAACTGGCTAGACCGCGGCCTTTGAACATGACATATATAAAACTCAGACTTTTCAATTTAGCATGATTTTGGTTTTTGTTTTTACTGTTCTTACGCACGACTTTCACACTTGACTCACTAAACTGCCAATGACGGGAAGATCGAGGTTCGAATTTTTGTCAGGTATACTGAGGGTGGATTTTTCAAAGTAGTTTTTCATTCTCTTCATGCAAATGTGGGTACACTTCCTAAAAATATAACTTCCCTAATCCCTAAAACATTAGTGCGGTAAGACAGCATCAAAACAATTATATTTATATAGACAAACACACACATTATGTACGTATATGCTATGGAATATCTCCAAAAAGACAATTATATGGTCTTTAAAGTATATATATATATATATATATATATATATATATATATATATAT
>CABFVX010003651.1:0-19528 GCA_902151425.1 Timema shepardi | reverse complement strand
GATGTTACATACTTTTTTAGTCGGAAATTTTAGGAAATGATCAGAGGAAATCAGGGAAAAGCTCGGGGATTTCATTGATCAAGTTTAGTAGACACCGTGCACTGCTGCCAAAAAGGATTCAGCACATTCTCTTGAAACATCTTCTGCCTTTAAAATGTTCTTTTACACTGATGGGGAGAAAGTTGGCTTCAAATCATTCCTTTAGGATATTTTCTGTTTCTTTAAGAGTTTTCAGAACCTCAATAATTCTTTGGTCACCCCCTTCAATGCCAGATATCTTGATTCTCGGAGCATGTAGTAGACTGTACCAAATAGAAGCAAGCTTCACATAAAGGAGAGGAAAATAAACCCAACAACAATTTTGGACGGTTTTTCTGTGAGAGGAAGTATGTCTTCAAAGCTTCAAACAGTTTCAGAATTCTTTCAACAGCACTTACCAAAGACGACCACCATGTCTTGGAATGAGAAAGAATTGTTTGATACTGAACACCAACAAACTAGCAAAACTCTTTTAAATGTTCATTTTGTATTATTATTATTATTATTAGCACCGCGTCTTACTACCCGTTCGGGTTATACGCACTTACGCTAATGTGTAATGGTAGGGTGATTGTGAGATGAAATGGAGGACCTACAGTTTAACGTGGAATCCGAACCACGGTGGAGGCCTGGCATTCCCCACATTCACAAGATGTCTTGTCAGAGGTGAAGGAAGGGTTTGGTAATCAGATAAATCTGTGCCGGGACCGAGGATTGAACCCCGGCCGCCACCACACATTTTGTACTATATATACTAAAATGTGAAAATATTTTTCATGACGATGACTTTAACATCTGTTGATAAAGTATCTGCAGCAGTATATATGGTATTATTTACCAAATATGCAGGGCATCCAACACCCTCCATGGCATTATTTAATGCAGCTTTTAATTTAAAGAAAACATTGTTAATTCCCCCGACGTTCACGCCCACCAAAATCAGTATCGCATTTATCACCACAAAATGCAATACATTAATTTGCATCTAATCCATATGATTTTAATGTGTTGATGCACAGTTTCGTTATAGAATTAGATGTTTCATTTGGCAATGAAGCAACTCACAACAACTTTAATTCCATTCCCTTCTTAGGGGTAAACTACTGTGCAACAATATGAAATATCTTTTCGTTATTATGATTAGATGAGTCTGTAGAAATAGAATATAAACTGGCTTCTTCTTTAACATCAGAGATAGCCTGTTTTACAGTTTGGGGTGCAATTACATTTCAAAGCGGTACATTTAGTTTGGACATTGGAAAACACACACACACAACCTATACATTTCATGGCATTGCAAAGAATGGTCCAACATTTAAAAAAATATGGCACGCAAAAAAAGGTACTGTAAAGGAGCTTTCCTATAAGTTTTTGAAAATGAGATGCTTTTAGGGGAAATTTAATGGTGTTAAGGAGTTTTAAATTGAACCTGCTGAAACAATCTTGTACCCACATTATTCATGTACAGTGAGTACCAAAAACATTAGCTTCTCATTGTTAGCATAGTTGAGAATAGTTGCAAGTGAAAACCAACCGTTGGCCAGAAAACTTAAACTGCTAAATTTCTTAAATATAAATTAAGTCTTTTGTGATAAGTATAGGTAGGTGTTTTCACTGTCAACTTTGTGAGCATATACAATAAGGTATTAAGATAGATTGGTTCAATTTCAAATTGTACATTTGGACATGCACAATTAAAGACAATCTGTGAGTTGTATTGTCGCATAAAAACTTTAAGTCAATAAAATGTTATTTTATTGTGTCCCACTCTCCCTCCACATAAATGTGGTTACATTATCTCCAATTTATACCTTCTCCATCCCTACCACATTAGGCTAAAGAATATATATTTGTATTTCCTGAACAAGTTGTAGGTGTATAAAAAAATGTTCTCAGTGGTCACTTAGATATTTGTTTGATAAAATTCAATCGACTACCCAAAAGATTAAGAGGAATGGTTATTAAAATGCAATTTATAGTATTTTAACTTAATGTGCTACAGATTTAATTTGAAACTGCTCTTACTGTGCCTCTAAACATGATTTATAAAGATATGTACATGAGCTCTAAGATCTGTAAGTAACATAATACACGAGTACAGATTTTGGATATGTCATATTTTTTTACCTAAATTAATTTAAGAATTTTATCATTACTGTAGCAAAAACAATTGTATAGTTGAAGTTTACATTTTAATTGGGTAAAAGGTCGCTACATCATTATATATGAATCTACCACCCTTTAACAAATATGTTTACTTTTCTTCGAGATAATCCCAGAATAAAGGAAATAATGGTTACACCAAAATAAAATATTCAAATAAATGTTTAAATGAAATTTATTGAGAATGAAATTGTCAGTGCTACCTTACGTTTGGAAATGAATAAAGACCAACACGAAGAAGCTCTGATGATAGGGTATGACTGTATGAAACGGGAACATATTAACCACCTCCTTGTTCCATATAGCAAACATTAGAAGTATCAACTGGTTTACAGTGTAGCCAATACTTTCACTGTTTTTAGTATGTTCAAGAGATCTAAAAGAATTTATGTCAAAATACTATAATACACATTTAGAAAAACAACGGCTAATGCAAAAAATATTCTTTCTCAATACTTCTATAGGTGTTGATATTAAGGGCCAGTTTCATAGTCAAATTTAGTACGCCTCAAGTGCGGCGCTACACTAAGTACATGACGACACCTACCTAAACCTGAATGGAATGGGCCAGTTTCCTATGAGAGAACGGCCCATTACATTCGAGTTTAGGTAGGAGTCGTCATGTACTTAGTGTAGCGCCGCACTTGAGGCGTACTAAATTTGACTATGAAACTGGCCCTAAGGACTTGTTTAAACCCTCAAATCTCCATTTTATATTTTTAATGCTCTATAAAATAAATGTGATTGTTCTAAAACATTTCTGTGCATTTTAAATTGGTTTACAGCGTGTGAAAAGTACATGTATTTTCCGGAATTGTTGGTAGGAAGAATTTCTATTCTAGAAAAGCATGTGTAGGGGTTAGTGGGAGTGGTGCTTGGTGGTTGGTGCTTGGTGGTTGATGGTTGATGGTTGATGGTTGATGGAAAAGGTGGTGGTTTTGTATATTTGAGTTATTTAGCAACAATAAAATTTTGATACAAGTCCTATTTAATTATTAATTATTTGTTAATTAGAAGAATCTTCAAACCATCATTTTTAGTGTAACATGTTAGATTATTTGCTTGGATTAGGGCTCTGCGAGTACTCGGAACTTTGAGCTTCAAGCCGAACTCTTCATTATAGCTCAGGATCGAGATTGAAAGTTTTGGAGGGTCGTCATTTTCGAGCTTCCTCTTGAGATATGTACAAATCACTTTTTAAAATGTTATGGTAAGTATAAGCTATTTAATTTAGTTGATATATCGGCAGGTTCACTTATAAATCATTCGGAAACTTATCATTTTGGTAAAATTATCAAATTTCACCTTCATAATGTAAAAGAGCTCTAAAACTACTTTGGGCTGGTAATCTTATTCAATATTGTGGTCATCCAGTTTTAACTATCTTCTATTGACGTTAAATTGCCATGATAAGGCAATGGAAATAAAAACAGCTAAATTGATTGAATAATTCAATAATAGTTATTTTTACGTTTTTTACGCTGTCCCTTTCTAAGATTACAATTTCAATCAAATTAAAAATTTAACTTTGATAATATATACTGTTTTTGAACTTAAGATATTTAAAACTTGTAGAAATACGTTTAACTTCAAAACTAGTATTAGCTATTATTTACTTAAGGGATTATGTTGGTTAAACTGTCTAAAATCAGTTTTGATTAACATTGCAATGAATATTTTACCTAAATTACCACATTTAATTTTTTTTTTAAATCCACCAGTTTACAGTGTCTACTAGAAATATTATTTTATCATTCCTATTTTTATTTTTAAAAATGAACCAACAATTTTCATGAGCATTAAAGATTGAATTAAAATACATTTTGTGATTAGATAATTTCTAGTCAGAACCCATACAGGACTTATTCGCAACTGCACATATAGGATTGGAATTGGAATAGAAGAAATGATCATGTGTGAGTATTACATTAGGGGCTAATAAATGAAATAAGAAAAATCTCAAATTTTACCAAATTCTTGTGCATATATATTCTTATAGGGTAAATAAAGTTATGGAGGCATATTTTGGGGATGTATTATTAGCTCATTAAAACATAAATTTCATAATATTTTCCTATAATTGTTTGTGTAATTTTAATATCTTAGGTCGTGAGTTTTGAAATCATTTTATATATTTTTTCTGCTATATTTTTATGACATATTTTTAAATCATGTTTTTTAAAGTGTTATTTCTAATTTAAATACCAATATTTCCATTTTTTAAACTTTTTTAATCTCAAGAGTATTTACTATCTGTAAAAATGAATTTCATTCTTATTTTAAGAAAATGTGTTGTTTTAATATATTTTAAAGTGTGGTCTTACATTGGTGACATTTTAAATATACTATTTTACTTTTAAAATAAACAAATATATACTCTTAACATTTTAAAATTATGAATATACTCGAACTCGCAAGCACTTTGAAATACTAAGATAGAGTTCGACTCGAATGAGAAAACATAAGCTTGCTGACCCTTATCTTAGATTATAACAACTATTACAGGTTTCAATGGCCACATTGTATAATTTGTCACTCTTGCAATACAATAGAATGGATTACAAGGAGATGGTGGTTTAAATCCTGGTCGGGTGTAAACAAAGCTTTTTTACAAAAAGGTTTTCCACTCTCCCTCCATTCAAATGTGGGTACACTTATCTAAATTAAACTCTACTTGTCCCTAACCCATAAGAGTAATTAGTACATAGGGACCCGAACGGGTAGTAAAATGCGGCGCTAAATAAATTTTTAAAAAGCTGTCGCCAATTAATCCAAGCATAATTGGCCTGGGTCATGATGCAAGCAGACTCACGCTGGTGTTTACTTAGCATCCACTCGGTGAAGTTCTTGCCCCTAGGGTGGGTTGTTCAACTTTTATATCATTTTTATATTCTTGCCATAGTTGGTTGGCACATTAACAAGAGAAGAAAACCGCTTTAATTATTTAACTGCATTCATGTTAAATCTAGGCTAATTCTTGGCTGCAGAGAGACACCAATATCAGTGCTTTTGCTTGCAAGGTTTCTGAAAAGGTGCTTTTAATTTCTTTCCTTATTTAAAAAACCACCCTCTTCGTCACGGGTGAAGAAATAGATTGTTTTTTTAAATTTCAAAAATCGATTTCTCAAAAATGGGGCCACTAAAAGATCTTAAAAAAAACTTTTCTGTAGTTAGATTTAAGGGAAGAATAGTTTATAAAAATTTCATTTTAATAAAAGATGGTCATATTGAGTGACTGGTTGATTTGGCGTGGACTAACCCTGCTATATCAATGGTCAGCAATTTTTTTTCCCGCAGGCCACATCACATTTATTATAAACAATTAGTAAGGCCCGATTTCTACTTTTTTTTTAGTCATTTTTCAGTTTTTTTTTTCTTTAGTTGTGAAAATTAAAATTCACAAACATTTTATAAATATGTTATACTCTGTTAACCCTTCCTTATAAAAACTAAACATAATTTTGACAGATCGTGCACCAAGTATGGTTGGCAAAAACAATGGCTTAGTGACTCAACTTAAACACTTAACCCAGATAAATGCTTTGCACTGTCTCATCCATCAAACCGTCCTATGCACCAAACTGAGTGGTCCCATGTGATTTGTAATGGATTATTATTATTAGCACCGCGTCTTACTACCCGTTAGGGTTATACGCACTTTACGCTAATCTGTAATGGTAGGGTGATTGTGAGATGGAATGGAGGACCTACAGTTTAACGTGGAATCCGAGCCACGGTGGAGGCCTGGCATTCCCCACATTTCACAAGATGTCTTGTCAGAGGTGAAGGAAGGGTTTGGTAATCAGATAAATCTGTGCCGGGACTGGGGATTGAACCCCGGCCGCCATCACAGAAGTCTGACACCTTACCCCAAGGCTGCCAGGTCACCGAT
Organism: Timema shepardi; assembly: GCA_902151425.1. Lineage (NCBI taxonomy): Eukaryota > Metazoa > Arthropoda > Insecta > Phasmatodea > Timematidae > Timema > Timema shepardi. The sequence continues at coordinate 13,434 of CABFVX010003651.1, read as the reverse complement.
TATTTGTAATGGATTTCATTACAAAAATAACTATAAACTTCATTCGAGGAACATCAAGCTTGCCGTGTCAACTTTTCTGTGAATCAGTTGAATTCGATTAAGTGCATTCAGAACTGCCTTGAACAGGTTTTATTCCTAATGAATTTTATGAAACAATATCTGAGTCAACATGAAGATGGCAACAAAGCTACCGATGCCTGTTGCTAAATAATGATGACTTTTTGGCTTGAATGTGTTTTTAGCAGATATGTTTCAACAGCTTAATAACCTGAATGTCAATTTACAAAGCCAAAATAGATCCATGATTAATTTATATGAGCAAATAGAAGCTTTTATTATATTTTTTAAGTTTATTTTTTAGCGATATTCAGACCTGCATATTTATGTTTTTTCCAAACATAATTCAACATTTGAAATGGAAAACTTACTAAATAATTTAAATGATGATTTGAAACTAAGAATTGAAGAGTTCTACATTCTGAAAACTTTTAAATTTAGTCATCAATCCTTTCTTGGATTATGGAAACCATTTGTGGAGTGAAGACTTAGTAATACACCTGGACATTAACAAAGCACTATCTAAACTAGAACACATCGATCTAAAATCATCATCAGAACTCAAACTAATGTTTGACATTAAAAAAGGCAGCAGCTTGGAAAAGTTTTGGCTCAATAAAGGTCGTTCACGGTAGGAGTTTACCTATGAAAGGACTTCTTTCCCTACCAGAAATCTATTATATAGTAGTATATTGGTAAGAAAAAAGACCTTTCAGAGGTAAACTCCTACCGTGAATGAAGTATACATCTACTTCATTACATGAAAATGTTCGACCTATCGCACTGTACTTGTCGACTTTGTTTGGGTCTACATTTGTCACCCGAGAATGCAAATGTTCTATCTCCAAAAATTGTTAAATTTGAGATATTTGGTGTTTACGTTTATTTAGAATGCATATGATTCACCTGCGGTGAGATTGAGACTACTATATAATTATTTAAGAAGATACAAACTTTAGTTTTAATCTAGTAACATTGGTTTTATACACAAGGTCAAACTTCATTGCTCTTTTACACAAAAGTGAAAAATTGGACATAGAACACTCACATTCTCGGGTGACAATATGCCTGCGAAGTGAGATTATCAGCAATCAACAGCGTCAAAATAAACCTCTGCAACAAGTTGAACCAAGAGCACTTGCAGGACTCGCTACTAATTGGCTGTAACGCCATAACTCCCGACTTTAACAAACTATTGGAAAACAAGAAATATCATTTTTATCATTAGATTTAAATGTGTACTTAATAATTACATCAATTCTATGAATAAATAATAATCTTTAAGAATGAGTCTGCTTTCTAATAAGCTGGTACCGGTAACTTTATTCGCTCGGGTAGGTACTTACGGCTTCTGACATACATACAGTTCCTTCTTCCGGACCTGTTATACCATCTGCAGTGCTTACTTCAAAGTTACATATTTTATTAAATATAGCATGTAGAATGTTGAAATGCAGCTACTTCTGTATTTAGAAAGAAAAAAAACAATAAATATTCTAAAAGAATATTAAACCATTTAGAGCTAGGAATTTTTTAAATAATAATTTAGTAACAAAACTTATTTAGGCATTTTTAAATCCTTATAAAACATTTGTGGATATATAAAATTCACTGAATCTAGTATTTTCAAAAATGTAATGTTTTTATTAGTTCAAGACTCATTGCCCCATTTTAGTTGTAGACACTTGAATTAATAAAACTGCTGTGAATTAGTTTGTCTGTGTGTTCATCTTGGACCAAAAGCTGTCAAACGGGAACTAATATTATGTAGCATTAGCAGAAGTATTTTTTCTGTGACTGTAAAATTATTACAGAAATCTTTGAGACTTCCATATATGCAAACACTTTGAGATCATTATGTTCAATAAACCATTTCCAGCATTCTTCTACATTATTATTACTCACCATTATGTTTTAAATTGCAGCACTTACATGCCTTATTACTTATAATGACATTTTAGGTCAAGTTTGGGTGCCGATAAACATAACATTATTATTTGAAATTATGCTGTTCACTTTTTCATTATGTTAACTTTACGGTGCGGTTTCATATCTGAACTGGTACATTGTGTGTGTACGTGAGTATTGTCGGGGTGAAGAAAAAACAGAAGCTAAGTGGTAGCCTATCTTTATTAACTATTATATTATACATTTTTATGTTCTTTTTCCTATGGTTCATTTGCCATTTTGGCCAAATTAAGGTTTATTATAACCAAGTAAATGAGCGTTATTATTACTATTTAAATCTAAAAAACTACCTTCTAGTCATTAATTCTTAAAAATATGTCCATAGAAAATCAGGTAACACCACCAATTTTATAAGGAAAAAGTGACAATTAACTTTTTTTTATAATGACTGCAAAGTTTTGTCAGAAAAAAAAACTGTTGAGCTCACTTTCACATTTAAGGCCATCCAACAATAAAAAAATTATTGCACAATTTTTACAAGTTACAAATATTGATTAAATGATTTCAAATCATTACATTTCACAAGTTATACGGGGTTATACTCACTATATTTTATGTTTTTTGCGTACCATTGTTAAGATAAAATAATTAATGTATGGGGTTGAAATTTAGTATAACTAGACATTCTTATAAAGTGCACACAATGAAATATTTATAGTATTACTACTATTAATATTATAAATAATATTACCACTAATAATAAATATTTCTTTGTGTACACCTATGTCTAGTTATACTAAATTTCAGCCCCATACATTAGATTATTTTACTTTAAAAATGGCATGAAAAAAAGCATAAAATTGCAAGTTTGGCCCCTTAAAACTCGTGAACTGTAATGATCTGAAATCATTGAATTGCTATTTATATTCTCTTTTTGAAGATGTGTGGTTTCAAGATTATAGCTAAAAGTATTTTATTTGTTTTCAGGGTCTGTGTAAATTTGGCCTTTATGAAGTATTCAAAGTATTTTATTCTGATATTTTGGGAGAGGAGAACTCTTACGTGTGGCGGACATCCCTATATCTAGCTGCTTCTGCATCAGCTGAATTTTTTGCTGATATTGCACTCAGCCCAATGGAGGCTGCAAAGGTAAAGTAAGACAAGTTTGTTTAACGTCCTTTATCAATAGAAGCAAAACCCACATTGGTGGCTGTGCAGTCTAGTGTCATATTGTTGCTGTTTAGAAATTCCTGAAATCTTGCCTGGGTGTGCTGAAGAGACTATTTTCTCACTGTTTTACTGTGTGGTAAATTAATATTTATATTAGTTGTTATGATTATTATAGAATTAAATTGATACACCACTAATATACTATTTGCACATCATAGATGTTATATAAACCTTAAGTACATGTAGGTTAAGTTAAGGCTCTGATTGCTTTGATTTTTAATCTCACAGAAGTGCTTTCACTTGGAAGATGTTAGTTCTTTCATCAATATTATATATGACTAGCAATCCCGCACGGCGTCACCCGTGACCCTTGAAAAATTTGTTAAAAATAGTCTAATTGAAAAGATAATTAGAGATTAAAAATTCAAATTTGAGGTGCATTCGGACCCCCTTCCACCCACCTATGTTAAAAAATTATCAGATCTCTGCGTGCTGTATATTTGGCTGGGCATGGCACACAAACACACAAACAAACAAACACACACAGACAAACACTTCCTTTTATTATTATTATAGATTATAGTGTAGACATCACGACAATTTTTATTTTGTTATACTCTTCATAACTTTAAAACCAATGTACCGATTTGAATAATTTAAACAGTAATTTACTCCAACGTAAACAGCCTAAATGATTAAATAATTGATTTGGATAATGATTCATATCATTATACAGATATAATAACTTTTTGTTCGCATCCGTGTTTTAGTTGACTAATTTCAACAAAAAAATGTTTATTGTAAAATAACTATAGTAATTACATATATTGTCTCGCAGACTTTTTTGTTCACATTAGTGAGAACGTTCAATATGTATAGTATTTTTTTTATGTAATACCAATAGTTTTTGCAGCACATGCGGAGAAAGCATATTTTTAGGCAATTTTTTATAGCTTGTGTAAAACTATCGACATTTTTATGAGGAATAAATTAAATTTTCAAAATAAAATATAGCCTATTCTACTCACTGATAATGTATCTTTATATTGGTGAAAGAATTTTTAAAATCGGTCCAGTAGTGTTTGAGTTTATCCAGTACAAACAAAAAACAAAAAATCAAATCTTTCCTCTTTTTAATATTAGTGTAGATAATGCATTTTTCAAACATTATGCTCTGATCTTTTTCAAAACATATGGGTAGATTTTCATTATTGTAATATTATATTTAGTCGTTTCACATGTGGTTATATTTGAGGTGAAATAAAATATTTTTCAAAGCTGTTGTAATTATAATAAACCTCTTTTTTTTCCTAAAGTTTTCGGTATATATTTGATAATACTTGTATAAAAAACATATAAGCATGTTTACATGAATTAAATCAGATATAAGGAAGGTTTTAGAGGAAATGTACCTTCATTTACTTTGAAGTAGTGACTACACTGCTAAATTTTAGTTGCTCCAACTAAATTAGGAAACCATCTGAAATTAAGGTTGTGATATACATTTTCTCATAAGGTTTAAATTTTAACAATATCACTATAATATTTACTCATGACTAAGTTTAGTAATTGATAAAATATAAATTTTGAATATTATTTTTAAATCTAGAATGCTTAATTTTATAGAAACATTTATATTATTACAAAGTAACCGGCCAAACTACTTTGACTGTATACTAATATCCAAATAGAAAACTATGCATACACAGAACATAGTGCCGAAGGTAATGAAAAATGATACAAAAGTAACCAATAGGGATTCAAGAAAAGATAGTAGAAAGGCATCGAGGGTAAACAGAGGAATAGGTGGTGATTAAACTAGTCAGGAACATCCATTGTGTAGCCAGACGATATTCTCCCAAAATTAGTCGAGACAATCACAATCATGTTGCAACTTTCCACTTAACTTATAGAAAGTTCCAGTTACTTGAGAAATAATATGGTGGCTCACTATGCATGATTGTGTCGCACATACAAACGGGTAAGACAATGTTGCAGCATAACATTTAAGGTTGTTAAACATCTAAATAATATAGGGTGTTAAAGTGAAAATTTTATAAGATATAAAAATATGTTTTGTCTGTGAAATATAGCTTTATGCAAATAAATCTATCGAATTTTTTCTTCAAACACAAAGTGTTAGTTGTTTAAATCCCTTTTGGTTTATATTAGAACTGCCACCCTGAAAGTCGATATGTATCAACTTTAAGTTCAGGGGCATTTCTCATTGCGAAAGCACATAAGTAGAATTTTGTAAACTAAAATTTACTGTCAAACAGCAAATCTAAGTTGGCAAATTTTTCTAATATTAGTGAAAAGGACTTTTGTATTGCGCATAGGTAATTTCACCATAAACTTTCTGAGCACATGCAATAAGGTATAAAAAATTGTTTTGGCTCAATTTCTAAGCCTGCAGTTGGATATGCAACATTAAAGACCCTTTATTATTCACAGAGGTCTTTATATCAACCCACTATTGTTCTCAATGAGGGAATGACTTCTTTAACTAAAGAAAACCCTTAATGTCAATTAGTTCTTATTACTTATTTGAGGTATTTAAAATGGGCTTTCTGAACCAAATGTTTATATCAGCATACAACTTATAAACTAACCTAAATTTAGAACAGACACGATATCCAGCCCCAGCCATTAATTCATCACTGTGAGAGAGGAAAAACACATTTAACCAATGATACATTTTTCGGCCATGCCAAGAATCAAACCCAGGACCCCTAGCTCAGTTGGTAGTGTGTCTGCTTACCGAGCTAAGGTGTTTTAACTATTTTTAATAAACCCATAACTTTGCAGTATTCAAATGATTTAAAAGGATGACTATACAGTTTTTAGCGTTTCTTAACTTAGAAGGTACAAACTGCTATTTTTAAAAACCAATATGCTTCTAATTTAATTATTGTTCAGAGCTTTCCTAGGGGAAAAAGTCAATCTTAAAAGTGTACTCCAAAAATTGTATCTTATTATATTGATCTGTTGAAATGAAGGTGCATCCTATAAACAGCTCTTGTGGGGAAAGAAAACCTATGTTTCAACAAACAGACATTTTTGATAAATATTATTCTCCAAAATTAGTTTTTTTTATGAATGTGTCTCTAGGTTCAAATCCAAACAAAGCCAGGATTTGTAAGTACTTTACGTGAAGCTTTACCTCTCATATACAAAGATGAAGGTTTAAATGGTTTCTATAAGAGTTTAGTACCATTGTGGATGAGACAGATTCCATACACTATGATGAAGTTTGCTTGCTTTGAGCGGACAGTTGAGCTTTTGTACAAGTAAGTGAATTGCTTATATGATTAATCTTATGTTTATTTATTTAGTTTATACAAATTTTATAAGTTGTATTAATTATAACTTATTATTATATGTTGTGTATTATTTATGTGATGAATTTTTAAATTTTGTCTATACCATAGTGCAACTTATTTCAATATTTACTTTTTATTAGTTTTCACTTTTAATCTAGTGTTAAGTTCTGTAAAAAAAAATGTAAGTACTATATGCTTATCTTTGCACTTTAACTTTGTTTTTGTGAAGCTTGTTTTCATGTCCACCCCCAGGTACGCCGTTCCTAAGCCTCGAGCGCAGTGTACCAAGGGAGAACAACTTGTGGTCACATTTGCAGCGGGGTACATTGCGGGTGTGTTTTGTGCAATCGTCTCTCACCCTGCAGATACAGTTGTATCCAAGCTTAACCAGGAGAAGGGCTCCACTGCTATTGATGCCGCAAAGAAATTAGGTTTTGCTGGTAAGTCCATGCCAATGAGAGACTTGGTAAATGCAAATTTGTCCCTATATTGCCCAGTTGTGAATTTTAATTATATGGTGCTAACTAGCTTTGTGATTTTATAAAAATGCTATTCTGTGACTTGCATTTAAACCCTTTTAAAATACTATGAATCAATTTGTCTTTAAATATATATTAAAATTATATTTTGAAATTAGTATTCTTCTATTTTATCCTGTAACTTAATACTTTTTTTTTTTCGTAACAGGTTTATGGAAAGGTCTTGGACCCAGAATTGTGATGATTGGTACTTTAACTGCTGCCCAATGGTTTATATATGATGCTGTAAAAGTATGGCTTCGTCTTCCTAGGCCACCACCTCCAGAAATGCCAGAGAGTCTAAAAAAAAAATTGGCTGGCAAAGCGGAATAAAATTTAAACATTTTGTAGATAAAAATCTAACCTCTACATAGACTCTTTTACTGTTTCTTTTCCATTTAGTTCAAAATAAAAGATTTAAAATCATTTTAACGTTTAATAAGATTGCCCTTATTATTAAAAATATTAATAAACAGTTGAAAATGAGGATATTTGATTTTGTGGCATTTAAAAGTTTATCTAAGAATATAATCTTTATATCAAATATTGGTTTAGAAAAAGTTTAAAGCTACTTTTAAAAAACTTTGTGTTTAAATAATAGCCTTGACTTATTCAAAAGTATTTTGTGGTGGAAGAAACTAGAAATTTAAATGCATCTAACCCTGTTGAAAATATATTGGATGTTTTTCATAATATTAAATCAAGCGTTACGTGTTAATTCAATCAAAAAAAAAATGAATAAAATGTGCTAGATGATTGCAGCTATAGTGATTCTTGACTATAGTAAAATCTCAAAATTATCAACCTGTTGGTGAAAAACAATTTTACAGTGATGTATAATGTAAGTAAAGAGGGCAAAAGTCACCTCACAAGTGGGGGGAATTTTATTGAAATACTGCTGAATCTCCATAGCTCAGTGTTCCTAAACCAATAACTTGTTGATTAGATGAGATGTATTAGGCAGGTCATGATTTTAAACCAGTACAAATAATATTTTCAATCAAATTTATGTAATTTTTTATTATGTCTAATTTGGTTAAAAAGTCATGTCTCCTTTTACGATGCATTAATTTTGAAACACGGGCCATTTTTTACATTAAGTAAATGCAGAAATAATATAGAATTAACATTTTGATCTATATTTATTGAATTCAAAGAAATTCTATTTATATTGTGTAACTTAAATGGATAGTTGTGATGTATATTTTATTGAATTTTTTTATGTCACATACTCAATTCTTCACAATTGTTCACTCTTTTGATACATTTGGTCTACTCTTATATTTCATTTGCCGATGCGAAAAATAATGCCTTTATAATGAGAAAAGATTGTGAGATGTGTAAAGGAACACATTTAAGTGTTCAAATAGTATTATAAAATATTGACTTGTATAAAATTGTCTGTACATTTAAAATAAATTATTGTAGATATTAAAATAATAAGTTATTCAAATAAAACTTCTTGTACATTTAAAAGAAATCATTGTAGATATTAAAATAATATCTCGATGTATAGTGATTTGTTATTTTAACTTTGATTATAAACTTCAAATATGACTATTTGAAAAGGTATATCAAACTTTTCGAATAGGATTATTTGAAAGGTTATATCAAACCTTTCAAATAGGATTATTTGAAAGGCTATATCAAACCTTTCGAATAGGATTATTTGAAAGGCTAGATCATACTTTTCGAATAGGATTATTTTAAAAGCTAGATCAAACTTTTCAAATAGGATTACTTGAAAAGATACATTAAACTTTTTAAATAGGGTTGTTTGAAAATAAATATTAAGCTTTACATTTTACAGCAAAATTAAATTAATTGCATTTTCATTAGACACATAAGAAAATGACAAATTTACTAATATATTAGTAAAATACTCTTAATTTTTTTTCAAATATAAATTATATGGTGTATTACTATTGATAATATAATTATTAGAATACCCCATTGTCAAAAGAAATATGGTACCAAATGGCTACATTAAACCAAGCATTGAGAGCAGGGTAGAAGGGCAAGGCCTACACACTTACCAGAAAACTCTAGGCCTCAAAGCCCACAATTAAAACAACACTTAATTATGTAAGTGAATATTGACTAAGGAAACTTATGTAAGTGACCATGATCAACCTATAGCCATTCTGCCATAGTACAGTCTGTTTTACACTCTTCTGCCAAAGAAGCAGTCTGATGTAACTTGAAAATTACATATTTGTGTGTTTTGTTGTGTTTTAATGGTGAACTTTGAGGCTTAAAATTTTCTGGTAAGTGTGTGGGTCTTGCCCAACTATCTTGCTCTCAATGTTTAATCCAATACACTCTTCTCGTTAGAAAGAAGTGATCAGGGCAAGCCAGTGATATAATCTTAGTCATTTTCAATACAAAGTTCATTGTTATAAGCAGCTTTATTACAGGGTGTGCAGTGACCTTGAAGTCAAGGAATTTCATCAAATTTCTGGATTTTTCACGTATTCACTCAAATAATACGAAACTTTCATTTACAATAGTCAAATATCATTTTTCTTCCAGTTAGTACTCACCACAAACTCTTTTGGTGCAGTTGTACCAGTTGAGCATAAGAATCAAGTTCTCGGTCAATATGTTATTTTCATGTGTCTCCATCCCGCCTTTAGCCAAAACTGAGTCATGGTTATGCGCATGTGTGAGAATTTGATTACGTTATAGAGAGAATAAACTAAAAAAGAATTTTTTATTGCAATTATTTTAAACTGTACTGGTGTAAGGCAATAATTTAAATGCTCAATATTATCTCACTGAAATATAACTAGGATATTACTACCCAATGTCTCATTGCTTTGGGATTAAATCCTTTAACCCCTTCGTAGTGTGACACAACTTAAGAATGTGTATGTGTCTAAAATATATTAAATTGGTTCTGGAAAGCCTAGAAAAGTCAGGGAATTTTAAAATGTAGTTTTGCTGGATACCTTGTGTGAATTCTAAATTTAAAATATTAAGATTTTCATAAATATTTTTGTAGCAACAAATAACATTGGTAAACATGGAGAATATGGTATTAACAACTGTATTTAATAAAAGTAATAAAACTGTCATGTCTGAACACTTAACTAAAAATATCTGGGCCTGCACTTTTTCTTACAAATATAAAGACCTTGTTCCCACATTCTTTCATATTTATTGAATAATCATATGAGTAATATTAATTATAAATTAATTTATTATGCTAGACGGTGACCTGGTGGTCTAGGGGTAAGGTGTCAGACTTCTGTGCTGGCGGCCGGGGTTCAATCCTCGGTCCCGGGCACAGATTTATCTGATTACCAAACCCTTCCTTCACCTCTGACAAGACATCTTGTGAATGTGGGGAATGCCAGGCCTCCACCGTGGTTCGGATTCCACGTTAAACTGTAGGTCCTCCATTTCATCTCGCAATCACCCTACCATTACACATTAGTGTAAGTGCGTATAACCTGAACGTGTAGTAAGACGCGGTGCTAATAATAATAATATAAATATTTGTAAAATTTACTCTTATGTAAAAATATAAAACATTAGGCATTTAACTTTTACTTTTGATTACTTTTTAAATTTTGACAGTTTCAATTCCTGTCTCTAGGTTCATTTTATACTTGATTGTATTTGATCCTGTGGACAACCCTCATGTGTCACTTTATGATGCATATGAATTTATTTATATAATTATGATGTTTAATACAATGGTTAATAGGATGTTAATTATAAGGTATGAATGAGTAAGGATGGTTTTGAGGACGTATACACTCATTAGTGTGGAGTGGGATTTGTAAACTAGTGATAAATCACACATGGAAAATCTCTTCCAGTGCACCTGGTTGAAACGGAAACCTTGACCTTCCCATCAAATGCACTTGGGTATATTGCAAGCATGGTGTATGTGTAGCAAGTGATGTGTCGTTTCACTTTTGATCTCTAAGTTGTACTAGAAATAACTTTGACATAGTACAAGTATGATTGGGTTGTAAGATGCAGTGGTAAGTATTATTATTACAAGTATGATTCAAGTTTCGAGACTGTTTTTGATAATAGTAATGGTATGAATATCAATACACAGGTTGCAAATCATTGTAATTACAGGAATTTACATATGGAAGAGACCACATTTCACTTAATTTAAATTAGTTGAAAAAACACCTGGTCATGAGAATTGAACCTAGGACCTTTGGCTTAGTGCACCAATGATCTACCCCTGAGTTATCCAGGATTCATCCATCACAGACTCAACCTTAAACTTTGAGTTAATAACAACTCTGAACATTGGCGCACTAAACCAAAGGTCCTAGGTTCAATTCTCATGACCAGGTTTTTTTTAACTAATTTAAATGATTTGAAACATGGTCTCCTCCTCATGAACAATCGTGTATTGTACTTGGCACAATAACAGCCCTCCCAAATCGCAGATGGCTGTATTATCTGATAGCTCGCGATATCAATTGCACGTTCATTGCAGCTGACAATTTACGCATGTCCATCACAGACTTGGCCTTAAAAATATGATTGAAGACTGTCCCTGAGCATGGGACGAATCCTGGAGAGCTCAGTGGTAGAGCATTGGCGCGCTAAGCCAAAGGTCCCGCGTTCAATTCTCGTGTATAAATGTTAATTTTCAACTAATTTAAAATAAGTTAATGGTATATTTTAACAACTAAGCCTATATTTTCAACATACTATGATCTTTGTCGGCCTATTCTCCCTTTAAACTTATCGTTGGCTCATTCTTCTCTAAGCCATCAATGTAGATGCGTAGGAGGATTTTGCATCAGTTTTTACTTAGAGATAGCGTTATTTATTTGTTTATAAATTTGATATACTTTAATTATTGTAAGTCTATTCTTCTTTTAAACACATCGTGAGACAATTTTTTCTAAACAGTTTATGTAAATGAGTAAGTGAATTCTGCATTAGAATTTGCTCTAAGAAATGGTAAGTTTAGTTATTTATACATTTTATATACTTTTATTTTTGTTACTCTATTTTTTCATTAAATACATCGTTGCCCATTCTTTCGTGTTAAGCCATATATGTGGGTGACTAGGTGGATTCTGCATCTGCATTTACTTAAAAATATGGTAAGTTATTTTTTTTAAATAAATTTGATAAACCGTATTTTAATTGTTGTTAGTCTATTCTTCTTTTAAACTCATCGTTAGCCCATTCTTCCTTCGAGTCCTTTATGTAGATGAGTGTAAGCATTCTGCATCAGCATTTGCGTTAAGATACACCTCATTCTTTCTATGAGGGAACAGACCTGTAAGAATAAAAAACGTTTGGGAAGCATACAAAAGGATGAGAATGTATATCTATTATGCATCAGCATTTTCTTAAAGTTGATTCAACTTTACATGACTCTAGCTGCAGGAAATGTCCTTATTCATAGGCTGATAGAGGGGGTGCTCAGATAATTTAACATTACAGATACTAGATGTAGGAAAATACCCATGTCTTACGCTGTGAGGGGGAGAGAAAGAAAAGAAAATACATGGACTAGCATACCGTTTTGACAAATCGTGACAGGAATATCACTTCAAAGTCAAAGCAGACAACGTCTTGTTGAATGCTGACATCTTAAAGGATCAATGAAAGGGAGACAGGATGACAAGGGTTTACAGGGGAAGGTGAAGGGGCGGGAAGACGGGAAGCCGAAACACAGTTGGCACATACGCTCTTCTTTGTGTCCTGGTATTCCCATGTCTCATAATCGGAAATACCTCTTTCTTATACATTGTTTATTATGGGAAATACGATCAAAACATAAGGTCTTCTATGTGTCCCGGTATGCCCCTTTTAAAAATACTTTCACTATTAGTGAAAATTGCCTACAAAATCAAACATCTATTTGAGTCATGATTTAGCTCATCTAGATAATTTGGGCGCTGGCATTCAATTGTGTGACTAGAAACCGTGTGTAGAGGGGGTTATAAAAAAAGTCTGGTCTTTAATTTTAAATATTTATTTAAATTTTGGTGATAAAAATGTTGCTAAGGTTAATATTACTAATATAAATAAAGTATTGTACTCATGAAATTTTAAAACTTGAGACTATGATGATCTTGACAGTTAATGTGCACCAGAACTTTAAAAAAATGTGTTCTCGCCCCATGTCTTGTTTGTTGTCTGTACCTCGGCCTACACTCAAACGGGATGATGGATTTCGTTATAACTGGATATGTGTAGGTTATATCGGCATGCCTTGAGGCTAAATTAGGATTTTGTTTATTCTAGCTCTAAAATTAAGGGTAGTTTACTGATTACTGACTTTTGAACATTTAAAATTCATTCAAAATAGCTCAAACAATTTTTTTCAAAATGTATATTTGAAGAGTATTTCATATGAGTATCAACAAGATTGTGGGTGACCTGGTGTTCTAGGGGTAAGGTGTCAGACTTCTGTGCTGGCGGCCGGGGTTCAATCCTCGGTCCCGGCACAGATTTATCTG
>CABFVX010003650.1:59816-80753 GCA_902151425.1 Timema shepardi | reverse complement strand
CAATTGCTTTCTTCAGTTACCGTCAATTGGGGGCTGGCGCTGAAGCGACTCTTCACTTCCTACGACCATTGACCGGGCCCTTAAAGGTTTTGGTTATATTTTAAATTGGTCAAATAGAATAGTTTTATTAAACATAGAAATTAGGATAGACAGAAAGACATAGACATGGGAACAGCTGGACAGACAAATAGACATGAATAAATATAGTAAGACCCGCTTTTAAGAATTTAGGGACACACAAAACGTCAAGATATATATTTGTGTATGAAAAAGAAAGACATTTGTTTAGGGGCCTACATGTGTTAGTAAATTGGTAAAACGTTGAATCATGATTTTTTTTACTTCAAGAGATTGTTGAACATTGGTGGAGGAAGGATTTATTTTTTCTAATGGCTGGGGAAGGATTGTTAATTTGGTTGAGTTTAACTTTTTTTTGTGTGTGTGTTGCTCGTCTTTCAGATCACCAAGTGACACCATACATCGCATGAGACAGCCTTTACAAGATCCTTATGCTCTAGATTCTTCCCTACCCAAATGAGGAACACAACAAGTTGCTAAACAGGGGTCTTTTGTTGTCCACAGCTACGGCGCCGGGTACGACCTAGCCGCCCGTCGCAAGAACGCAACCAGAGAGTCGACGGCGACGCTGAAGGCGTGGCTGAACGAGCACAAGAAGAACCCCTACCCGACCAAGGGCGAGAAGATCATGCTGGCCATCATCACCAAGATGACGCTCACCCAAGTGTCCACGTGGTTCGCCAACGCGCGGCGCCGCCTCAAGAAGGAGAACAAGATGACGTGGGAGCCGAAGAACAAAACGGATGACGACGATGACGCCATCGTGTCCGATAGCGACGAGAAGGATAAGGATGACCTGCTGATGAACGGGGATAAGCTCAAGGACTCTAGGATGAGGGACGACAAAGGTGAGTTGTTTTCCTATACTAAATATACAATTATTTTTTTCTTCTGTCTTTGAGGCTTTGGGGGATGCTTCGATGCTGTAATTTATCCAAATAAGACTCTGGTTCTCTTTTTAAACTCACATTTTCATTTAAATCAAGACTTTCATTGATCCTACCACCTCTAATGACAATTTAATTTTCCAATTTCATTTAAAGAAGGACTTGGAAGCCCATCTATCTCTTAGGAAAGCTTACTTGTCAAATTTAACTAAAATCAGAATTTTCTAAGAGTAGCTTTTCACCTCTTAGAATATTCTATTGCCCGAATTAATTTAAAGCAGGACTTTATAAAGATACCATAAAATCTCTTAGAAAAGCTTAATCAATCAGGACTGTTTAAAAGCCCCTTTCACTTCTTAGAATAGCGATTATACAGTATATGAAACCAATTAGTTCTGGTATTCAAATAATAGCACTTAATGATGCGTTTCAACCGATAATTGATGTTTCTCGTGAACTTAAAAAACCAGAACATTAGGTAGTTTTGTGTAATTTATGACTTTGATAAGATAAGTAACTAAGATCAACTACGATTCTATGAATCTTCTATTTGGCTTTTAATTGTATTTACCTTTATTGACAAACACGGTTCCAAACATTTATGTTTAGTTCCTTTACCTTGGTTAACTAAACAATTATTTTTATAACTATATCACACAGGCACTGTAGTTAACCCTTAAAAGCGGACAAAACTAAAGGCGAAAAGAATATTTCGGATATATAGCTATCCCAAATTAAATCTTTATAGCTATAACGATAGTAAACTGCATTTTAATACCATGATTGACTTAAGATGAGTATTGTTACTTAGATTCACGATTAATAGTAAGCGCGAGAGTCCCCAATACATTGTAGACAAATTGAGGTCGCATCTAATTTGTCCTATACATTATTAAGTAGCTTACTTATGTCCCTCACAGGCTTGATAACGTTCAAATTCCGTCATCGTGGGCATATTTTTTAAAAATTTACTAGAACTTACATAATATTTTTCAAATGCAAAAAAGAATAAGCAGTTTTAACATATTTTGGGGGGGGAGGGTGGATGCATCTATAATTTTCTAGAAGGTCATATAGAGGGGAATTCAGTTCTACTAAAACCAATTGACGATTCAGAAAATTCGACATGCCTCATTAAACTCTAACAGCTTATTTCGAGTGTATCATCAGTTTAAGGTAACATTTCCCTTCCATGAAAATATTGACGTGATGGGAAGATTAGAAACTGTTATAAAAGTTCAATCCACTTTTAAATTTTTGTTTGTAATCCAACAGGTTTGTACAGTCTCAGGTTACCACGATCACTTAAAATATGTATTAAAAAATGAGCACTTAAAATAAAAATCACCGTAAACGTATTAACGATAGCTCGTCTTTGTTCTGTTTGTTTTTTTGCTCGGTTTCACATTCAAGTTATTTTATTATCCTTTTCGGAATGAGAGACATCGGATTGTTGTGGAAACCCGTTCGGGATTCACGCTGATGAGTTTAGGGTGGATAGTATAGAATATAGAGGAAATGTACATACATCTGCGTGGATTGAAGGTGAAATACTGGAAAGGAAAGTTCACGACGGAGTAGATGTCATTGTTCTTGGTAGTAAAAACTCCCATATATTCCACTACTCCATCACGATATACCAATAGCGTTGTAGAAAAAAAAATGGGGGGGTAGTAATAGCTTAGAAAAATACGATCATGTTTGTTTTGGGGACTAAAATGTCGAGGGAAAATGTAGTGGCGTGTTTTTTTACCTTAAGTATCCTTACACATGAAAAAGGAGTTTTTTTCCTTTACTCCTCAGTCAGTGATGAAATACAGCATCTTATTTCTATATGTTATTTCTCTCTAGAACTCATTCTTTTAACCTTACATCCTTCTCTTTTCATGCTTGCCCACTTTTTATTTTGTGACTAATAATTTGTTGTAATTAGCATGCTTAAGTTTTGGTTTATAAATGTTTTTATTGCATCCAGGGATGTAGGTGCTTTGCAAATTTGTTGGTAGATTACTTTCCGTTTTCGTCGATTAATCGAGACTCCATTTTATGAAAGTGTTTTAATGTGTGGCAGCTAGGATGATTTTTTTTAAAGTTCCGCTCATTTATAAATGTCAACAGTTATACTACTTTTTTGTTGGTAAAAAATAAATGTCACCATATTTTCAATTTTACAGGTATCCATTAGTTATGAAACTGGTTTAAAAGAATTCCTAATGAGTTTGTAAATGTTAAATCTGTTAATTATAGTGGTTTTCTCTCTCTCCCATATAAAATTAAAAAAACTTAATACATAGGTTTTGGAAAGAGTCTAATTGCTTGTTTCATCGCAATCAGGTGAATATTGTGGGAATATTTTTTTCATTAAATGTTTCTTTTCTTTACTCAAATGTTAATTAGCAATGACATAGGGTACATTTTTTTTCTCTTATTAAAGACTTTGATATGTGACATGCCTGTCAGAATATTTTGCTCTAATTAATTTTAACAAGCTCAAAAACAAAAACACATGTTTTTAAAAGGTTTAAAGGATCTGAATTAATCTAATTAAGCTCGCAATTTTACAATAAAAGGCTGAAATCTCTTGTTTAGGTAACGCATATTAGTAGTAATTGTGTATTAAGCTGATCCAGTGGGGCATCCAGAAATTTAATTTGGGAGGAAGGGGTCACAAAATGTGTCTAAGCTAAAAATCTGCAATCTTTTTACAGCTGGGAATTTTAGGGGGACTTGCGTATAGACGCTATATCTTATGAATATCATGCTATAATATTGGCTTAAAAATTTAGTCCGGGCATTGGACATATTTTCAGTACTTTACATTATAGTTTAAGGTTTTATTTAGATTATTTGATGCCCTGGGGGTGTGCCATTTAAACATACTCATTATTATGGATTATAAAGTTGTTTTCAATTATGAAGATGTAAATATATAATGATATATAGCCTTATCTTTGATTTACCATACAAGTAAAATACTTGATAGGAAAAGATCAAAAAGAAAAGCTCAAAATAACATAAAATTAAATCGGTAAACTAGTCTGTTTCTACTCTGTTTTACAAATTTTGAATTAACTTTTTCTGAAATTCTTGTTACCATTCTACTATCCCCTTACTGTGAGCACTATACAATCAATGAACTAGGCTTACTTACACATCACCCAAAATAAAACAACATTATGATGGTAAGTAAATAAAGCCTCCCTTTCTTAAACTAACAATTTAACAGTTCACTTACTCTGCCCTTTTAATACAATTACGTCGTTTTGATCTGCGATTGCGATTTTGCTTGAAGTGCCACTTGTGGATAAGGTCTATCTATTCCCCCTCGCCCCCCTCCTCCCTATTTCTGGACCCTTTTTAACCACACAGATTCAACCAACCCCTCTCCCACTGCTGTCATTTGAAAAGCTATTCGCAACTCTTAATGAAATTATCCCACTCACGCGCACACACAATATTTCCTTCTACCCGCTGGGACTACATAAGTCCAACCCTCCCTTAGAGGGTTGTTTTGTCACCCTTTCTATTTAAAGGGAGGCTATTCATTTCTGTAAGTATGGTGTATCTATAATACTCCTAGAATTGGTTCACTTTAGCCCACCTTCCCCCTCATCTAACCCCCAAGTGCGCTATGCTAACAATCCAAGCTACAGTAGCCCCATGGCTTCTTTGTTGCTGACTGACAGCTTTGAAAATTTACCAGACCAAATTATATATCCCTACGCCAAACCATATGATCTTCAAAAACATGTGTTTAGCAGCTGTCAATTCTGACAGTCAACATTTAGGTATATACCTAAATTTTGACTGTCAGAAGTCAGCTGTGAATTGTAAGTCAGCACCAAAGAAGCCATGGGGCTACTGTATACGCATTTAACTTAGGCTAATGAGGTCAGGGATAAGGAAAGTTTAATTTAGAGTAAATGTAGCCAGGTTTGCTTGTAAGGAAGAGAGTGGGAATACATTTAGGGAAAACCACCCATAGTACACCCGACTGGGATTCAAACCCCAACCTCTCAGCCATTTGCAAAGCTGAATAGATGAATCTGACCGCATGCCTATCGATTAAGGTATGTATCAAATAAATCTGTAGGGATCTATTTTAAGCTATAATTTTTAATTATTATTAGCACCACGTCTTACTAAGCGTTTAGGTTGTACGCATTTACGCTAATGTGTAATGGCAAGGCGATTGTTAGATAAAATGGAGGACCTACAGTTTAACGAGGGATCCGAACCACGGTGGAGGCCTGGCATTCCCAACGTTCACAAGATGTGATTAATACACGTCTTGTCAGAGGTGAAGGAAGGGTTTGGCAATCAGATAAATCTGTACCAGGACCGAGGATTGAACCCCGGACCCCTGGCATAGAGGTCTGACACCTTACCCCTAGACCACCAGGTCACAATTTTATTAATTATTTACTACTAAGAAACACCTGAGTCAACGTTCTTTCTTGTCCAAGTCACAGGATTTTTAGGCAAAACAAACAGTTCAGAGATCCGCTTCAGTGGCCGCTTGGTCTAACGCCCTAACCTCGTGTTGGACTAGACTGCCGAAGCTGGGGAGATTGGGGTTGGATCCCAGTCGGGTGCACTAAGGTTTTTTTCCCTAAATTGTTTTCCACTGTCTATCGATGCAAATGCGAGTGAATTTCTTTTAAAGTAAGCCTTACTAGTCCCTAACTAACCCATTAGTGTAATTGGTACATAAGCGTATAACCTAAACAGGTAGTAAGACGTGATGCTAAAAAAAAAGTTCAGACGATTCACTGATTTCTGAGCAAATCTACAGAACAAGCCAATTTTTTAATTTTGAGGTATCAACCACTTGATAACGTTCATACATTCCTCGACTAGCGTAAACTAAAGTTGACTGTGGGTGGCTTCTCTCTTGGGACTTTTGACTTGATAACTCTCAAAGTAAATGCTTTTATTTTAGAAAATTAAAATTAAAATTGGTTTAAAAGTGCTTGAGAAATTTTACAGCTTCAGAAGTAATTGTCGAAAGGAAATCGTTACACTTATTAAATATATAAAGCATCACGTTCATTGCGACGACTCAATACAAGAGGTGGGATGTAGCGGGGAAGGGGTGAAGGAGGGTGTATGAAGAAAGGCTTGGAGGCAGTTCCCCCAAATTAGAATAGAAGGAGATATTGAAAATTCAAAAAGGAGAAAACTACCCTCTTTGCACCCATATAATAATTGTAGGCTGGAGCACCGACCTCCCGGTCAATGGCAACCTTGTGATCCTAACGTCTTAGGTCACATTGTGACCGGTGCGGGTGGTCCCTCTTTATTCACTGTGTATTCGATTAAAGCTGTTCTTAAATTATACACACGATATAGTTTGTTAATATTTGGTGAAGGCTCTGACTTTCAGCATTTATGTGGTTTATGTACAGGAGTGGCTGCACGGGTATTGAGCCCGACTCTCAGCTTGAAGGCCATTCTATACAAAGCTATGTTCGCTGTTAATTCTAAGACTGATTGTTCTTTTTTCCACAACTTTAATTAAGCTAAGACCCACTTCGGTGGCCGCATGGTCTAAGGTGCTACTCTCGCAGTAGACTAGACTGCCGAAGACGGGAAGATTGAGGTTCGAATTTGGGTCAAGTGTACTGAGGAAGGTTTTTAACCGAAATGTTTTTCCTCTCTCCCTCCGTGCAAATGTCAGTACACTTCCTATTAATATAACCTTCTTACTCCCTAAAACCATTAGCGTAATTAGTTCATAAGTGTATAACCTGAACGGGTAGTTAAAAGCGATGCTAAAAAAATACATCAAACATAATTAAACTCATCATCTAAGGCATTTCCTCCACCAAGAGTTCTTAAATTTAACTCATTGTTATTTAAATCTTTCTTCCTTTAAATCTCTAAATTTTGAATGTGTTGGCTTTGTCGTGAATAAACATCATTCATAAGGCTCATAAATAGCATTTGTAAACCCTAGCTATGCTGCAAATTGTCCTGTTGGAAAAGATAATCAAATAGACCCCTCCCTATTACTACCGCCACACTTAAAAAATATAAATATCGTTCCCTTCGTTAAAAGTTAAATGGTGCCTATTAATAACTGAGAAATATTCAGTCAGGTGTTGACACCGACAAAATGACAGTGATTGTCAAAAAGAGCTGTTTCAATGTTCTAAAAGCAGATAGTGTGTGACAATTACTAATGGTGTTGCGATTAGTCTAAACTGCATCTGCTCTTTGTGGGGCTTTTATTTTGAATATGCTAGCAACTTTGACCATTACGGTGCCCGTAATTTGTACTAAATTGTTTTGGGAAGGGGGCCTGAATTTAAGGGACTTTTATTTTCAAAGCTTTGACAATATATTCTACCCTTATCAAGATTAACTAAAAACAAACGAATTGCATAGGAATTTTTGTTTTTTTGTCTTAAACAACTTAATTTAGTATGATGGCAATATTTCCTTATTTAAATAATATAAGGTCAAATCGTTGAACGTTAAAATATTCAAATATAAGAGAAGTTTCGCAACGCTGGATAGTCGAGGTTGCCAGTAGCTCCTTCCTACCCCAACACGCTAACTTCCGACATAACTGAGAGCGAATAGATTTGACAACAGTTAACTGAGAGAGATAGAGAGAGAGCGAGCGCGAAGATAAAGTTTTTTTCCATTAAACCTGCAGTTCTCTCAGCAATGCCGTTGGGTGTAGTGCATATTCTTACTATGCGAAGTTTCCAGAATTTAATCCCCGGCTCAGCCGAAAAATGTATAATTAGTGAAACTATTGTTGGTTTCCTCGATGGGGACTTATGCTTGAGGACATAGAGCTGTGTTTTTATTCTTGTAAGTTAGTTTACAAGTCATGTTCTCATATGGTTCTGATTTAATTCATAACGTACACAATAAATTCTCCTTAGTAAAAAAATAATAAAAAAAAGCCCTTAAGCTATCGTGACCGTGGCTGAGGCTGGTCTGTATATTGAAACACAGCTTTCCTTGAAACACGGATCTTCTGTTGCGTCTTCCCTTTAACAAGCTTCCCCTTCTCTTCCCCCACTCGTGGTGTCAATATTCATCACACCCTCCGGGAGGGTGGCTCCGGGCAATCTCCGGGATCTTTTATCCGGGCGAAGTGGAGCGCGTGGCCACTTAGCCTAACTCGGAGGATCCCCCCCCTCCCCCCTCAAACCACCCTTCTCTAGAGCTTGGTTGGAGGGGATCATTTTCTTCCTAGCTACTCTACCACTTCACTTTATCCCCCTTCCTCGTTCGCTTTCCTTTTTTTTTTTTAAGTCCGAGGTTCTATAGTTGGTTTACAACTTGTATCATATTGTGCTACCTTGGCGAAAATAGGAAAAGAAAATTCATTGGGGATTTTTTTTATACTGGAGTTTTTACTATCTATATATATGTATAGTTAGATTTAGGAGCCATATTGTTCATAGTGAGAGGAAGATTATTTTTTTTCAATCACGTCACATAACATTTCATATGTTCTTAAAAAGTTCATTCACGGAATAGTATTTGAGCTTTTTAAATGCAACTGGCGTTAATAATAATAACTTGAACTTTCAATCAACCTAGACGAATATTCTAATATGTCTCATTTAAGGCTAATTACCGTAATTATTATCATTCATCCCCCCAGCTTCGCATTTCATAGACAGTATACTTAATTGTATAACGTTGATTATTCCTTATTGATGAACAAATTCGAATGCATCTTAATATATTAGCTTATTTTATATATATTTATATAAGAGTTTTATTTTAATACATTCGGCCGGGATTTGAGCAGAGACTTCCAAAGTTATTATTGTAATTATTATTATTATTATCATTATTATTATAATTATTATTATTATTATCATTATTATTACTAGCTCCGCGTCTCACTACCCATTCTGATTATACGCACTTACGATAATGTGTAAGGGTAGGGTGATTGTGAGATGAAATGGAGGACCTACAGATTAACGTTGAATTCGAACTATGGTGGAGGCGTGGCATTCTACACATTCACACAAGTTGTGATTAATACACGACTTGTCAGAGTTGAAGGAAGAATTTGGTAATCAGATAAATCTGTGCTGGGACCGAGGATTGAACCCCGGACCCCCAGCACAGAAGTCTGACATCTTACCCCTAGACCAGCAGGCCACTTATTTCTAAAGTGATAGTCCAAGAAACACAGGCATTTATCCAACTATGCTCATATGATAAACAGTTACAGGTACTTAAGCCTACAATCCCATTATTGTATGCTATATAATTAAATTTAAAAGTAGACTCAAGTAGTCTAATATATATATATATATTTTTTTTTCAGGATAAAAAGTAAAATTTAAGGAATTGAAACAATGGGTTGTAAAATATCTTAAACATTATAATTAGCTAACAGTATATTTCTAAATACTCCTATTGAAAAATTTACTAGAGTAATTAAATTTTGAAACACGATACAAAACAGTGCGTAAATGAACGTTTAACTACACAACACCGAGAAAAATATTTTCAATCAGCTAGAGAGGAAACTTTCACCTCCGTGATTTTTGTTTTTGTTGGAAATGTTTGACAGATGGTTTCAAGAAGTTTGGTGGAGAATTCAGTATTTGTGTCGGTAGGATCCACTTCATTCCAGTGAAAATAATGCAGGGATGTGCTCAAAAACACGATATAAAATCTATAAAAATGTTTGGTCAACTTTTTTTTAAAGGCCTTACTTTCCAGTGCCAACGCTTCTGTTAGGTTCGTATAATGTTCAAAATAAAAAGGTATTGTGGAAAATTAAGAGGAGATTAAATATCTTAAGATGAATATCAAGTTTTAAAATGATGTTCCGGCAATAAATCTTGAGATTCTTCAACCTGGTGGGAATCTCTTGAGTGCTTGGACCAAGAAAAAGAGCCACTCATCGGGACTTGACGCATTTGTAATGTGCACACGAGAGAATGATTGTATTAAGGGCACCGATTACTTGAAGGGAAATATTCTCACACTGTGGCAGCTCTTATAAGGGTGAAGGTCCTACCAAAATATCAAACTTTCTTAATTTATTTTAAAATTTGCTTTTGTAATCATATTAAATATTAATCTACTTTATTCGTTTGAGGAAGGCCAGATATGTTTCCAACCATTTACTTAGATCTCAGGTATCAGCGTTTTTATTGAGCTAGTTCCCATTTTTCATTCATCTTATATCAACCTTCCGCCTACATTTTGGCGTGAAAAATTTTCGGAAATCAAACCAAATCTTAAATAACGTGTGATTTCTGCAAGGCATATAAGTGTTTAGGTAGGCGGCACCCTTAAACGTGTTGTTGATACATGATTGTATTATGGAATACTCAGACAAGACAAATTTCCTATGATGGCTAACTGTCCTGGCACATCCCTGCATCATTTTGCCCTTGGAACGGAACTTATCTTGCCCGAAGAAGCTGGATCCTGATGGTGTGCCCTTGTTTGCCCCTCAGACTCCATGCACCACGTCAAGTCCGAGAACCACCTAGACAAAGACTGCATGGACGACGATGACGACGACATCGACGATGATGACAGGAAACCGGGTGAACTCCTGATGGTTGGTGGCGGCCACCACCCCCACCTGCATCACCACCCGCACCATCACGCCATGCTTGGCGGGCTCAAGGACGAGATGGGTAAGGGCGGCGGGAGGGGCGACTGCGGCGTCCCGATCCCCGCCACCAAGCCCAAGATCTGGTCCTTGGCGGACACCGCGGCCTGCAAGACGCCACCCCCTCCCCCTTCTCAGCAGCATCAACAGCAGCCCTGGGTCATGCCCAACTCGGGTTGCAACATGAACATGGGCATGAACATGAGCATGAACAGCTTCGCCTTGCCCTCCACGGGGATGAGCCCTTCCGCCGCTGCGCCTTACTCGCGGTACGGAGGCTTGATTTCTGGACCTTACGGGGGTGGTGGAGGAGGCATGGGGGGCGGGGGGACAGGGGGTTGCTCGGTGTCAGTAGGAGCGTCAGGTTTCCCCGAAGTGCAGACGGACACCCCACCTCAGACCCCACCCAACATGAAGCTCCCCAGCGTCGCAGGGAACTTGACGCAGTCTTCTTGTTTCGGAGGGAGCGTGAACCCTTCCGGGGTCCAGAACTCGTCCGGGAGCTACCAGAGTCACCACAACAGTTACTTGAACAACTACGGCAGGTTGCAGCACTCGCCGCAGAAGGAGAGGCACTCTGGGAACGAGCAGAGTTATCAGCATCACTTGAATAACGGCAATCACGGTGGAGTCATGATGGGAAATAACTCCGGGCAAGGACCCAACGAGGGCACAGCATTCAAGCCTTTCTATAAGAGGTGAGTCTGACCACCTCTCCACCGTAAACCACTCTCTCCGACCTTTCCCTTGCACCATCCATCCCTCCACTTTCCTTCCCGTTGGAATACTAGTCAAGGAATCCTCTTTTGTTGACATTGACGCCTATCATTATTATTTTTGTTTACATTGAGTTGCCTTTCCACGACCCCGTAAGGTTTATTTTAATTAAGTAGTTTTTTTTTAGTCTTCAAATTTTGAGGCAGCCAGTTTTGTGAACGTGAGGTCAGAGTTGTAAAAGGAATGTTTGTTCCTCTCGTTGCAGCTCTCAACCTATGAGTGGCGGTTTCGTATCACCTGTCTAATGACGCGCTTCAAATCTCGTGACATTTCATTAGCCCCTCTGTGACTACACTGAAAAGTAAGTACTCTTCATAATTACTTACTAACCAAACTTGTTTTTCTTTTCTTTTTTAATTCATGGAAGGTAGCTCAAGTTCAACTGTTGCATGCTTAAAGATTCAAGAATAATAATTGTGAAATAAAAACTATTTCGATCATATTGTGTTTCAAAAGGTGTTTACACGGTGACAGGATGTAGGGGGAGGGAGAAATTACGGCGTCAACCTTGTCTGAATGTTTGGGGTTTGAATTAGCCCAACTCTTTCAACACAAATTCAGGTACATTTCCTATAAATTCAACCTTTCTTATCCTTACCCCATCATTGCAAATATGTGGATGTCCCGTATTGTTAGTGAGATGTGACGAACAAATTTAAAAAAAGAGGACATCCAAAACTACACTTAAACTGTACGTTTATTTTATGTTTATTGTATCGATATTATGTATTCCGTTGAAGGAAAGGGAATATTTCGTAATCTCATTTAAAACACGCAGAACAAATTTTGTTCTGCAACACATCATGTGAATTATTGTAAAAGAAAAAATTAAAACCTATAAGCAAAGAAATAGTTCTTTATTTGATCAGCTGAGACGAATTCATAAACTCTTCGGACGACTCGTCTTATTTATCGATGGAAACCAGTAAGTTGTCAGTCGTGTACAACATTCTTAAACATGGAAGACATCTTTTCGTACCCACCAATTCAATACTTCGTGTTTGCCAAGATACTTGTAGTTTCTCGTTTTCTTTTGCTGAATAAACTGAGGCCTACTCATGGCAACCATTTTATAACTTCGGAAGTTCTTTCCTCAAAGGAAACCGATTTGTGTTTGCGTGTGTGTGAGATACCTCCCAGAATTACGCACGGATAAACAAACTAATATTGTGCGGTGTCTTTCATCCTAGATACCCGCGGCTTTGGAAAAAGAAATAACGGTTTGAATCATGGAAACACTTCAGTAAAAGTTAAAAAAAAAAATCCAAATAAGCATTACAGCACTTTATTTTCCTCATTTTATCAGTGTCTCTTCCAATAGACATTTTAATACATATTTTAAATTTTCAAGTGGATTGTAAAAACAAAATCTGAAAAGTAAATTATGTTTTGATGCTGTTATTCTTTAAATCCCATTGAACACTTGATTCGGAAGTATTTTAAAGGCAGTGTCTAAATAGAATCACCATAAAAAATAATTCCTTAGCTATGTTTGTTAATATAGCCTATAACTTATTGGTAATATCTTCCTCATAAGCTTTATTTACCTCTTCTGTGTCTATAATCACTCTTTTGGGACTGTGTATTCTAATTCTTTCTATATTGCCGCTTACTT
The DNA here is from genome assembly GCA_902151425.1 of Timema shepardi. NCBI lineage: Eukaryota > Metazoa > Arthropoda > Insecta > Phasmatodea > Timematidae > Timema > Timema shepardi. The sequence goes on along the minus strand of CABFVX010003650.1, from coordinate 67,777 downwards.
CCGCATGCTTCAATTGGTATCATAATTTCAAATGCTATACGTGATTGTGTTTATTTTTTAGGAATTATATTATAATTAGACCAATATTTACTAACATAAATATAGTGATTGTTTTAAATGATTGAGATCACACATTAAAACACTTTCATAATATATTGTTGTTACTAGGATAACAATAATCGCTGTGAAATATTAAATGGTTTGTTTTACCAAACAAATTATGTACGGTTGCTATAGTTTTTGGCAACCAAAGTCATAACTATAACTTTTTTGTACATGTAGTTATAGGGTAATTAGTGACTTTGTCTAAGGTATAGTAGATTAACGTCTAAGGTGTAGTAGATTAAAGAAAATTAATTAGCGTTATTAGATTATAGTAAGAACTATAGTTAAAATCACTCACTGGTAACAAGATTATCTATCTCGTTTCTACTACAGTGATCCTAATAAGATATGAGTCATGGTGTAATCCATCAAGGAAAGACTGAGACTTTTCAGGAGAAACAGAGTGTACCTGGCTGGTATTCGAATTCTGGAAACCAGGCGCAATTCTATATTAAACATTAACTACCACGCTGTGCTTGTTTTACTTGTATAGTTTAATTTTTTATAGTACATTGAAAAGCAAAATAACATACTGTTACCTTTAAAAAAATAACACTTGTTTTACTTAACGTTCGCACTTTGAAACTATTTAGTAATTTCTTTCGTACAAAAAGAAGATGCATAGTTCGTTTGTGAGCTTAGCTACCGAGATATTAAAAGGTTAATAACTCCAATAAAGGGGGTATAAATATAATAATTTGTCATAGTTTATGAACACTTTTTTTTATAAATATATACTTTTGTATCCATTTAAGAAGTTAACTGTAATTAAAATAACTATTAAATAACATATCAAAGCCATAACAAAGCGAATTAATGCTTTTAAGAATTTAAATATTTCTAGCATTATAATTATATGGAATTAATTACAGGCCAATATTTGGAAATTTCGAATTTGAATATATCATTATCACTTATTATTTATGTCGTTCATAGAAAATAAGTGGTCTCTAAATATTCATTGATTATCACTATTATCCTTAGGTGTCCTGTCTTTCGACAGGTCCGTTGCCTTGTCCAAATTGGGTCCTCCAAAATGACCAATCAGCAGCTTCCTGTATTTATATCCTGAAATTCTATCTTACTTGAGGTCATCCATCACATGCATTCACGGTTTTCCTAGTTCCCTTTTCCCCTCCCACTTTGCTTTCAATGACGTCACTCAATAAGATAATTTCTTCTCATAATGTGACCATCAAGGTGGTCTTTTTACATAAAACACCTGCAAAATGGCTCTCTTTAATTGAATCTTCTTAGAACTTCTTTAATACCTTGATATGACCCTTTATATTCTTGATTCTCTTCCAGCACCACGTCTCAAAGCTTTTCAAATATTCACTCCCTTTTTTTTTAAACCCAGGATCCATGTTTCAAATCCATACTAAGCGATGCTCAATATGCAACATTTCATCTGTTTCTTCCCTCAGGTATAGTTTGCTAGACAGGAGCATCAGCTTGTTAAAAGAAGCCTTGGTCGTTACTTTTCATAGAAAAAAGAATAGTATTTTTGTTGGACAAAAGTATTTTTTGCGACTTTTTCTTCTGGGGGTATCACATCCATTAAAAGCCTTAATTTTAAAAAAATATTATCTTTTTATGGCCCTTAAATGTCTCTTTAAAGACCGTACGAGAAAGTGAGAGAGAATTGAGAACCTTTAGAGTGAGAGATAGAGTGTGGCATTCGCCATCGCCACCTCTGTCGACATTGACAAATGATTGAAGATTTTAATCGTGGTATAAGCGAACAACCTTTCGGCCCACACTCTTGTTCGAAGGAAGAGAGATCTTCGGAGACACTCTCGTTTGTGTGTGTGCGTGCGCGCTTGACGTGAGGTGCTGAAAATGGAAGAAAGAAAACAATACTTGATTACTTCCACCGCCCTTACCTTTCACTTTTTTTTCATTAGTCTATACACCGTCTCCCTTCTTACTCTTTTTTTTTTTTGGAGTGGGTATTGGTTTGTTTTTTTCCATCGAAGTTAGGGCGTAGCTACCTATTTTTCTTCTTCCATGCACAACCTCAGATCAAAAGACTGAATATAAGATAATAATATACAAGGAACTTATTAATTGAGGCTTCTTAAATTGCCTTACAAACTCTGCGTGTAGAATAACCCTGGTTACGAGACAGATCAGTGGTACATTATTTGTGAACTAAGCTAAAATCCTCATATTTGTTTCCCCCTTCCAGATATCAATTTCCACTATAAAGTTAATTCTATTGACAAAATTGTAATTACAGAGTGTCTAAAAAGTATGGGGTGGTTTGTATTTAAGTCCCCCATAAGTATTGTATCAAAAAAAGTCATAATTTGGTTAATATTAATTTAAAGTCCTACAACTATTTTTTTAAATCACAATATAGTATTTTTATTTTACGTATGTCCGCTCAAAAGAGTTTTGCTAACTCATAACCAACGCCCCGATTAGGATGAGCTATTTTTTTTTAAGCAATGCGTCTGACTATCCGTTCGAGTTATTTGCTTAAATACTAATAATTACACTAACGGATTAGGGATTATAAAGTTTTGATTTAGAGGAAATACGTCCGAATTTGCGTGGAGTGTGAGTGGAAAACCAAATAGGAAAACCGCCCTCAGCGCACCCGACCGGGATTGAACCCCGATACCCGATAAGACTTCGAGTTAATAACTAACGAACGACGCATCAGAATTTTAAAATTGGTTCAAAAACCTAATTCCCTAGTAGATTAAGTGAAAATGAAAGAAAAGAAAAATTAAAGATTCCAAGTGGACGCAAGGATAGGATGAGTAGCCCGCGTATGAATAATCAATATTGTACTTTACATATTAATATTTAATTACTTAGCTATTAAAACTAACACTATGTTCTTTCCAGTTTATTTTTTAACATATTAAAAAATATTCTTAAAATATGTTTTGATTTTGATATTTAGGTGTGTGCGGTGATTCCAGCTTTGGTGGCCGCATAGTCTAAGGCATTACTCTTGCAATAGGCTAGACTGCCGATAACGGAGAGATAAGGGTTAGAATGATGGTCAAGTGTATTGGGGTGTGTGTTTCCTAAATGGGTTTCCACTATCACACCACACTTGTTCTAAATTAAAACCATCCCCATCTTGACGAAATTAGTAGGTATGCTTATAACCTTAACAGGGAGTAAAATGCGGTGCTAAAAAAAACAGGGGAATTTAATGTTTATTTCTGTTTAATTCAGGCTTTATTTGCAAACTAGGGAAATATCATCACTAAGCCTTGTTATGAAGGGTATTTTGACACGAAATGAATTAGGCTACGACTCGATTGGTTTTCAATTCGAGAGTTAACATAAAAATATCAAGATCTGTTTAGATTAATTTGTGTTAAGTTATATTAGGTGCTGGATATATTAATTTGTTCAGCGATGTTATGATTTTTTTTAAAATAGCAGTAGCTACCGTTAAAGAGTGTTCCCACAAGTTCTTAAATATACACGTAATAGGTGAATTATGTGAGGATTTCAAGACATTTAACAAATGCAGCATTTAAAAAGATTTTTTTTTTCAAATAAAAACTGTCCTGATCAAATTACGCAATGCCCGCAGTATATAATGATGCAATATTTGATTTATTTTATTCAAAAAAATATATGCTATAAAAACAACTATATAGGCCTATATGGTTCACTGTTGGGATTTAAAGTGGGATCCAAGCGGAATTGCAGTTTTTATAGACTACTTAACAATTTATATATATTAATTTTAAAATACTGCAAAAATAATGGAGTTTCCAATCCTCCTCAACCCTGTGTCCACAAAACTTTGATGATTAGTTTCCCAACCATAATCGTGATCAAAGGTATAGTTTGTCTAATTTATTGTCTTATTATCACTTTCAAACAATCAAATTGGAATCGTGATAGGTCACCTAGTCTATTCGATTTAAAATGCATAAAGGGGAAGTTGTCTATGAAAACAAAGGGAGGAAGGGGGTAATTTGTTTTAGCTTAAGATACTTGACAGATAATAATAAAATAATTATCAACTTTGCTAGGTGTTTTTAGTTAGTATACTGCATCTCATCTAATTACATTTAATTACACTATCCTACTAGAAATGATGAAGGTTGAATTCAGATTAAATACACCCGCATTAATGTGGTTAGGAGAGGGGGGAACTGTTTTGAGAAAAACCAGCCCTCAATTCACATTCCTATTTGAACCTCCACCTCCACAATATCGTTAAACCAAACTGTAATAAACGAACGTTTAGTTTGTGTGCCCATCGACGCGAGTCTTTGTTATGTAATTATACTCAAATAAAACATAACTTAACATTGCGTCGCAATTGGAAAGTTATTTTTATAGTTGCATATCGACGTTTTTTCCTTTAAAAACTCCCTTCCCTTCATTTGAAAAGGTTCAAAGAGTATTTTTATTCATTTGCTAGGTTAATGATGTCAATAATATTGACTAAAATAAAAACTTTCAAATATTTAACTGTGCTTTACAATCTACATTTGAAGGGGACTGATGAAAATGGGGGGAGTCCAAATTAAACTAAAATTGAGCTCTTCGAGCTTTTAGAAAATCATGAGATCTTTATAAGGCACTTTATTATTGTTTAAAAGAGGTATCTGTCTTATTTTAATTAATTTTAAAAAAGTAATGTATTTTCTGGGATAAGATACTTTCCTGTAAGATGTGTGTAATGTGGACGTGGCTTGTCCCCTTCCTTTTCTATACTATTCATTGTGTTTGAATAATCCATGGTTTTACTTTCCTCTTCTATACTCTTCATTGTGTTTGAATAATACATGGTTTTACTTTCCTCTTCTATATTCTTCATTGTGTTTGAATAATCCATGGTTTTACTTTCCTCTTCTATACTCTTCATTGTGTTTGAATAATCCATGGTTTTACTTTCCTCTTCTATATTCTTCATTGTGTTTGAATAATCCATGGTTTTACTTTCCTCTTCTATACTCTTCATTGTGTTTGAATAATCCATGGTTTTACTTTCCTCTTGCTGAACTAGTTAATAATTCAGCTAAATAGTAAAGATTAACGTCAGGAATTATGTTAATATATTTATTTTATATGATAAGCTGCTTGTTATTTTGCTCATTAATTGCGATAGTTGCATATTAATAATACTTATGTATACCCTGTTCATGGTAAGAAGGGTGGTCTGAAAGTTCTCTTTTCCTGTCAGGATTCTTTACCCCATGGCTTCTTTGGTGCTAACTGACAGCTCACAGCTGACTTCTGACAGTCAAAATTTAGGTATGTACTTAAATTTGGACTGTCAGAAGTGACGGCTTCTAAACACATGTTTTTGCAGATCATATGGTTCGGCGCAGGGATACAAAATTTGGTGTGGTAACTTTTCAAAGCCGTCAGCACCAAAGAAGCCATGGGGCTATTGTAGTAATATTTTGGTAGGAAAAAAGACCTTCCAGTTAATCCGCCTTGCCATGAATATACTTTATCTTAAATCCTATACATAATTGTTTTTTTATAGCTAGGTCTTGAATGTTTTTCTTTCCTTTTCAGGATCTGAGTTTCCTCAAAGAGGATACACCGAGAAGAATTTATGGACCGCCCAGCCCAAATACTAGTATATTACAAAAGGTGTAGTAAAAAAAAGTGTTGTAGTGATCCAAGAACTCAATAAAACATTGGAGTGCTAAATTAGTTGGGGAATTCTATTAGGCCTTCACTTGTTAAACACTACGTTCAGTTCAAGTAAACAGAAATAGAAGATTTTTTAAGATAGTTATTATTGTCAAAGGATATTATATGTACGATGGCTAGGCCTAGAGTATTCTATACTTATTGGGGTTCATTTTAAAACCATACAACTTTGCAAAAATATTTGTTGGCAAAATGCAATTTATAGGTGGGTGATCAACCCTAAGTTTTGTGTGTGTGTGTGTGTTTAGACGCATCATCAAACGTTTTACTTGTTCGTCAAGAATTTTCAGACGACATATATTTTGAAAAATATCAATAGCTTTTGAGTTGAATTTAAGTTAGCTTGTAACCCAAAATCAGGTATTTTTTTTTCAATTTATTCATTAAGAGAAGCTCAATTTTAGTGCCAAATTGGAGCTTTAATTTAATTGGTTGACATGATTAAATAAAGAAGCGCTTGTCTTTTTCTATCATGCAATTTGAAACTAGTTTTTTTTTAATGAGATTTATTTACGCAAGGCAAAACATATAATTTTAAAAATAGTGTGGTGTACCTGAACTATTGGCTTACGTAAAAAAAAAAGTTTTGTCAACATAAATAATTTTGAAAATATTGTATAGTGCTTCATTTCAGAAGTAAGCCGAGCGAAGAAAATAACTCATTGAAGAAAATCACACAAGTAAATACCACTTGGGCAATGTGCAAAAAAAAAAGTTTTTTTAAATTAAAATAGTAAATATAAATATTTATGCTGCGGCCAAGATAAAAAGAGTTTAATTAACATGTAAGACTTATGAACACATAGTACTTTGGGGAGTTGTTGGTGTAAATTTAATAGATATAGATGTATATTATACAAAAATGCTAAAAAAAAGTATGTTTGAGAAGTGATCCACTAGAAAGGAAGCACAATAGAAGAGAGACACACTAACAGATATACAAAATATTCCAAACAATACAAGTATACCATTGTTTTTTTGGTTTTTTAATATTAGAATATTGGTACTTCATTATGCAAATAAACGTGATACTGTTGTCTTGAGAGAAAAAAAACCGTCGAGATATGTATTAAAGTTGGCAAAAAAACATCGCCTATGAAAATATTTCACCCTTTAAATTACAATGTAATATATGAAACTATTCTTATTTGATTTTTTGCTGTGTTTAATTAATGAGTACTATATATGCTGGTTTGTAACATATTGAATTGTGTATCTGAGTAAATTAAAAGTACATTTTCGAACAGTAATTTTATGGCCTTCCAAATATCTTGAAGACCATTTCAGTTAAAATAAACGATAATAAAAGTTGTAAAAAATAGTCCTATATTATGTGTTGTTGTCCATCTACGTATTTCCTTCAGTCAGTAAAAAAAAAATCACACATTATAGTTAAACACAGTTGGTTGATAGTATAATTAGTTATAGGTACTTAATTACAAGTAATAATCCAGATTTATCTCTTCTATCTTTGCCCCGTTTTTCCATCGTGTACTTCTATTGCTTAGCTGTGTAAAAGATTATCTCTTTTAATAGAGTTGGCGCATTTGACTCCATGAGTGGAGGTTCTCTTGCATACAGTTCCCGCAAATGTATTTGGGTGCATGCTCATAAAAAAACATGTTGTTATGAATTATTAATTTTTCTATCTAACAGTTTTATAAACTAATATATTAAGCATTTGTATTATTATTATTATTAGTTTTTTTTACATGAGGCACTGTCTCTGTAAGAAAAACAATATTTCAAAACCCGAATAATGTCATTTAAATTGCTTATATCAAAGAAAATACTTATAGAACATCTTTTAGAAAAAAAACAACACATTTTACTTTAAAATTATTATATATAGGGGTGGATCCATTTTTTTTGGGGGGGGGGGAGGATGGGGCGCCTCTCATGAGACTGGACCGGGGGAAGTTCCCCCGGAAAATTCTGATGGAAAAATCCTACCAAATTTGAGGGTAATTTAGAAATTAATTGGGAAATATTAAAAAGAATGCACACAAGCTCATCATTTATTCATAATTTTTGTTAATATATGTTAAAAATGTAAATCAATTATTGACAGTGGTTGACATGCAAAGTAACTGGCTAGTGAGATATCCTGAAATTAGTGACTAAAACATAGATTTAACTGGTTTAATGTTTTAATTATTATTGTTAACATCCACTACAACATTTATTGAGGGGGGGGGGGG
>CABFVX010003650.1:39393-51133 GCA_902151425.1 Timema shepardi | reverse complement strand
GTACCCCCCCCCCCCTTGAAAATTGTTTGAACCATTAAAAGGAAGGGGAGGACACACATATACGTCTAAAACATAAGTAAGAAAGTGTGTTTTTTACTTTATTTTTTAATTTAGTTTCTTATATTACTTCACCCAGATACTAATAATAATTATTATTTTAATATAAGCTTAGAGATATACTAAAATTTCCTATTTTAAAACTAGTTTGACCTACATTAGCTTGTAACATGTACAAAGGCGTAACTAAGCAGTAATGGACCCATGATGGGTACCCCAAAGAAAAAAAAAGAAACAACCTTCCCCAAATCTTATGTATAATTGTAGATTATAAAACTTATTTTGACATTTATTTTTGGAATTATTTAATAATACGTAATAATATAGAGTAGGTAGGTTGAATTTAGAGGAAGTGTATCCACAGTTGAGTGGAGAGATGAGTGTAAACCCAACGAGGAAAAACCACTCTAACTGCATTACTATACAACCATAACATTTGATAAAATTGTTGCTGAAAAGTTTTATTATAGAATGAAAAACTTAATTTGAATTGAATAAAACAATATTATTAAATATTATAAACAAATATATAATCAATTATCAATATTAACACTTTTAGAGGCTAAACAAATATTGATCTCAGTGAAATTGTCTACCATTTCCTCCAAAGACAAGCTACGGGCGTGTCTCAACAGACCACATAGCCAATCCCTGCAGCCTTTATTGACTCATTTGATTCTTAAATAAATTTTAATAAATCACTTAAAATGACCTTTCAGCTGTTTCTATTGATTTTACAGAAAAACATGTACATACATTTTTGTAAAACATAAATTTTGCGCAATCAAGTGACTATTGAGTAATTTTTGATTAAATATTAAGAGATCTTTACGAAAAAAATAGGCCTAGAAGACGACGCTTTCATCAAATACCAAATTAATTTCGGGTGGGTGGACCTGCGGCAGTTTGCCACCACCCTATAGCTACACAACTGAACTTGTAACTATCAAGAATTTCAAACTTTATTAACCTATTTTTTATTAATTATATTCGGTAATAAAATATATCTTTATACGTTTATACATATTTTAACATGTCTAACAATCGTTTTGGTGGCCTCATGGTCTAATGCGCTACTCTTGCAGTAGACTAGACTGCAAATGACGGGGAGATCAAGGTTCGAATCTCTGTCGTGTGTAGTGAAGTTGGTTTAACCAAACTGGTTTTCTACGCTCCCTCCACACAAATGCAGGTACACTTCCTATGAATATAACCTTCCTGATCCTTAAAACCCTTAGCGCAATTTTTGAAAAACAAAATCTATTCACAAATTAAGTTATTTGTTTATTTGACAAAAATTTGAATCCGACCATTTTCCTCAGGAACTTTATATCCTACTGAAAGAAAATATTTTGACCAAACTAAATAATATTTTATATGTATATATAATGTAAATTATAACATAATATTATAAACTACATACTATATCTATTTATACATATATATATATTCAAATTTGAAGATAGTATATAGAACAATTTTTCGCCTGGTTGAGAGATAAAGTAGTTTTTTTATTTTATTTACTTCGATCTCTTTTACAGAAACGGCTTCCATTGCAAAACACGTCATATTCACACAACTGATTTTATAAATGAACCTAGTCGAGTTGATATTTTTCCTGATAAAATCTGGCAGTCACAGTGCAACCTTTGGCATCACTGCCTTGAGTTTTCACGAGAGGTTCATCTTGTTCAACCTTACACCGATAGCTCGCAGCTTACAGCACCACACAACTTTTTTGAATTAAAATAAAACTGTACCACTTTATTTTAGTTTAGAAAAATATGTATGTTGAAAGATGAAAAGGATAATTATTTTCAATCATATTTACTAGGTTTATGCTTTGTCTGCAGATTAAAACAAAAAAATTAAACCAAGGAAATATGATCATGCAAAAATCAACAAAGCTGCTTACAAATATTTAACATTAAACTTGCGTTAAATTATATTAAATGATATATAAATATCGTCACCCGAGAATGCAAGTTTTCTATGTCCAATTTTACACTTTTGTGTAAAAGAGCATTGAAGTTTGACCTTGTGTATAAAACCAATGTTACTAGAAAACAACTCGAGTTTGTATCTTCTTAAGTAATTATATAGTAGTCTCTATTTCACCACAGGTGAATCATATGCATTCTAAATAAACGTAAACACCAAATACCTCAGATTTAACCATTTTGGAGATAGAACACTTGCATTTTCGGGTGACGATATGTTTATTGTGATACAACAAAAACTGTTTTAGCCTAAGTCTTCCCACATTTCAATGACAAGACCAGTTTGTTTTATACAGTGTTCTTTAATTAATTTTTTAATTAATTTTTTTAAACTTAAATTTGAATTGGCTGGGTAGATTTGTTATTATTATTAGCACCGCGTCTTACTACCCGTTCGGGTTGTACGCACTTACGCTAATGTGTAATGGTAGGGTGATTGTGAGATCGGTGAAGGCCTGGCATTCCCCACATTCACAAGATGTCTTATCAGAGGTGAAGGAAGGGTTTGGTAATCAGATAAATCTTTGCCGTGACCGAGGATTGAACCCCGGCCACCAGCACAGAAGTTTGACACCTTACCCCTTGACCACCAGGTCACCAGGGTAGATATGAATAAAACATAAACCATGTTTGTGAATTGATATTTACAGAAGTACAAATCTGATTAAAATATATATAATAGTGTTCTTAGTAATAGGGTACAGAAAAATCACCTTATAAACCGGCCACGGTCATCTCTCATGGTGATCCATCTCCTTAAACTTAAGATGCTACGGAGCCTTATTTGTTCAGGGGGCAACTAGCAAAAAAAAGAGGTTTTTGGGGGGGGGGGGCTGGGGACCCTCCTCCACCAAATGTCTAGAATATATATACACACACTGTGTCCATCTGGATTTTTATTTTTAATTAGTCTCTTCTATAAACTATTTGGAGGAGTACTTCCTCATAAACCTTATGGAATTTGAGTGCCTCTTGAAGATATTTAGTGTGGAATTCACCTAGAATTAGCCTACTACGGAAGCTAGCTGAAGTATTCTTCCCCAATACATGTTTTGAAAATAGGGTGACTCCAGAAGCCAGACGTGCCAGGTGGTAGGAGGGGGGGTTATGTTGATACCATGGTAGTGGATTAGGGACTTCCAGAGGCTTGGGTCTAAGATCCAGATTGAAAAGTTAAAGAAAAAATGCTGATGATGTAAAAAAAATACAAAATAAATATCAATCCTACCATATGGGTCCTTTTACGGAGCAATATACTGGCATTTGTCACAGGATCTATAATTTTTGTACTTAAACTAAATTTGGCATATAAAGAGAGTCGGGCAATAATTCATATGTGCATAGTATTTTAGTGTTCAGTTAAGGTTTCATATTAATTTTCGTTCATTGGTTTTCTTTCGTAAAAATGAAAACAATGTTTAGAAACAATTTATAAACCAGTCAAGTAAAATAGGTGTAGAAATGTGTAGGATGGGGGTCTTCACACAAAAAAAGTTTTTTTTTATAAAAACTACAAAAAGACCACCCTTAACTTACGTTCTCTACACTCCCATCTAAACTTTAGAATAATGGCAGCACACTTTTATGACATTTAGCATCTAATTTGGCGTTACATACCTTAACTAACTCACATGTAGAATAAAACCAGATCGATACAAACAAACAATTTTACTTTAAATAATTCCGCACCTAGGAACTCATTAAATGCTTGAAACATTCTCTCCCCAACTTTCCATTCATTTCTAATATAACTTAAATTGATAACAACAGGTTGGGACGCTAGACAACTCAATCTTTTTATCACGACATTCATGTGAACACCAGACAGGGGGAAAAAAAAAAAACTCACCTAAAGTAGTGCTAACAATAAAAAACACAATTTACACACAATTTTCAGCAATGTAACTTTCCCTATAGATAGAGAAAGAAATAAAAGAAAAAAAGGGAATATGAAAAATACATTATGATAAGTGCGTTGATAAAACAAACGCTATAAGCTATAGCTGTTTGTTTTGGCCAGTTAAGGCGTGCGTGTGCGTATATACTAGACATGCCATATTCAATATTATAGCTGCATGTGGCCTATCAGAATTATATTACTTTCTCTCTTAAAAGCATAGGTGAACAATCGGACTGTTAGTATCGTTACTGTCACAATACCAAGTGGCACTAATCTATAAAATGCTACGTTGGCGAATATAGTCATGTATCACGTCATCTTACCACTTTCGATTGCTGTTAGTCAAATGGAGTTTCAACACGAATTTTATTCAGTCACCTTAGCTCAGTCGGTAGCGTGTTTGCATCGTAATTTAATAGTCCCCGGTTTAATTCCCCACATGGTCGAAAATTGTATCACTAACGATATTTGGGCTTCCTCTCAAACAGTGATGCCAGGGCCTGGAGAGGCTTGATGATGTGTCTTTTCTAGATTTAGATTAGTTTATAAGTCGTGTACAGTCTGTTCATAAAGTATACATTAAATATCTCAAATAATAAATAGCTTGTAACTACAATAAACTATGTAGGTTCATATTTAAATACGTTCAATTCGGGTTTTTTTTGTGCCACGTCTTATTGCTCATCCAGGCTATCTGTATATTAAAACCAATAGAGCAGGGAGGAGTAGGGTAAAATTTAGAGGAAATACACCCGCATTTGTTTAGAGGAAATAGGTCTTAGTAGCCTCGAACTGAATTTAAACACCGATTTCCCCATCACAGTATATTACGAGAGTGACGCGAAAATCAGGCGTGTCAAACTTGCTACTCGAGCCCTGGTCCTGTGCGGACCATTTGTTGAGCGAACATACAATGTGGCCTGATTCATCTTTTAGAAGTTGTAGGGAAACACCATTTGAGATTTTTTGGCATTTGTAATTTGATAATTATTTAGGTAAATCTAGCAAATGAGTATGGTATACCAAATATTTACTCTTTACTCATCAGATTCCTCCAGAAAAATTAATTTACTCACCAAATATGGGCAGAATTTGGCAATATATAAATGTGTTAACAGTTGTTTTATATTTTGAAAAGTAATAACCACCGGAAATATCACAGCTCACGGACACGAATTTTGTCATTAATTATTTAAGTGACATCAACACAAGATTTAAAGTCGAAAACTTACATCATTTCTCAAAAATAGAATGTTTCAAATTTACGAGGAAGAAAAATAGAGTAAATCTTAAAATCATATTTAATATTACGTTTATTTTTGTATTATTAAGTAATTTAAAACTGAGGTTTTTTTTACTTAAAGATGGCGAAAATTTTGAATTTTCTAAAATGTGGCTCCCCTCATTCTTTTCAATTTTAAATGTGGCCTTTTTGATAAAACGAGTTTGATGGATCTATTACGGTTATTTCTTTTTTAATATTTGTAAATAAATAGTACACTTTAGAAATTTGCCTAACTAATGTTATTTTAATTATTGAGGTAGGTATTTAACATTTCTATCTCTAAGCACGCATTTTTTTAAATATCAAAACATGATCTATAAAACTAACGATCTAGGACAATGTGCCTAGCACTACCAACCAAGATCCATAACTCAGATAATTACTTACCGGATTGAAGGATAAAAATATATACAATCCAATATTCAAAGAATGAACCTTATCTGATGGATACTTTCACATATTCATAGGTCAAGTCATGTGATATAGAACTGTCACCTTTGAGATATATTATCAACACAATTTAAATAGCATTAATAATGTAGTAAAACGTCAGTTTTGAACGTGAAAAAAGTTTGTATTTTCTAAATTTCTTTTCTTATGAAAAGTGGAGTAGGCCCTTTGTTATAATCACAGACCGGAATAATAGCAGCAACGTTCTCCTGACATGCAGTTTGCCACTATATTCACTTGACCACAGCTATTTTGTGTTCCAAATACATCTATTTAGTTTTGAGTGTTTTTGTGTGTGCGCTAATGATTTTCAGAATATATATAATAATGTTTAGCGCTGCGTCCATTCTTGTTATACGCATTTGTACTAATTGGGATAATGTTTTAGGGAAGAGGAAAGTTGAATCCAGATGAGGTGTGCCAAAATTTACGAGGAAGAATAGTGGAAAAACTGTCTAAAGAAAACCACCCTCAGTATACCTGACCAGAATTCGAAGCCCACCCTCCTTGACATTGGCAGTCCAGTCTATTGCAAGAGTGACGCCTTAGACTATCAAACCACCGAGGTGGGTCTTTAGAATATCTACGTATTATTATTATTAAGGGCTAAAATCCACAATGTTCGTTAGATACCGACATTTTACAACCTTTTCTTTCGCCCTCCGGCTTACAGTCGCGGATTCAGGGTGGGGGTGAGGGGGTCAAAGTGTCATTTGACCCCCCTGTTAAAGTTAGAAAATTAATACAAAAAATAAAATGAAAGTTCAAATTTTAGAAAGAAAATACAACACAGATCAATTATACAATTTTTTGTCTTTTTACGCGTTGACACCTCTTAATCCGGTTCCATACGTGCGTTATTCGTCCACGTGTATTCAATTTATGATATGACTCCCGTAAGTGTGGAAGAAATATTTGTTTTCATGTACGAATATTTGTCGTGTGTAGGGAGTAAAGAACATTGTTCTGCATAGAGACAGTAGACTACCACACGTCAAAGAAGATTAATAATCGCCTGAGATCCGTTCATTTACGAATATCGAATATAGAGTATGTGTGGACAGCAGGAGTGGTGGAACTGTGGGAGACTCCACCCCCATGGAAATAAGTTGCCCCTCCCTGGAATAAACTCCCACCTTTAATATATTTAAAAATCCTGTGATATTATTGAATATGAAGCTGAAAGATAGCCTTAAGTCAAACTCCAAATGACTTCTAGATGCATTCTAATGTCAAAAATTTGCCGGAGAAGACCGCTTCAAATAACTACTAGACCAGAGGCATCTAATTGGCAGAAAAAGTCAGGGAAGGAAAGCTTTAAATAGCTTCCAATGTCATCAAAATTTCATAAATATCCAGGTGAGAACCACTCCAAATAGCTTCTAGATGCAGGTAGTTTTGAAGAATTTTCAGGCGAGGACCACCCCAAATAGCCTAGTTTCTGAAATAATTCAATTTTCAATTCAATTTTTGGTTGAACATCACTTGAAAGATTATCTTCTAAAGGTATTTAACTATCCTAAAAAATTAAGATGACTATCGCTTTAAATAGATTTGAGGGGCATCCAAATTTCTAAAATGTCTAGGTGAGGAACATTTTAAATAGTAGCTTAAAATATATAAAATAATCTGATTTAAAAAAAATGTAGGCAAAGACTACTAATAGCGTCTAGAGTGAACCATTTTTCAAAAAATTGTTGAAGTAGGGCCACTCCGAATAGTTTATAAAAACTATCTGATTTTAAAAAATTGGGAAGGATGATCACGATTTAAAACATACATAAGATCAAATATGAATGAGAAATTATTAAATGGCTTTAAACAGAAATCTAACATTATAAGTAACTATCTTATTTATAGCTATATCCCCCCCTATTAAAATGATCTGGATCCATCCCTGCCGGCTTATACCATAATTTTCTTCCAAATTGACATATGGGCCTTTATTAAATACAAGCATGTTTTTTACGGTCAACATTGCTAATATATTTTATATTTATTGATAATATTGAAAGTGACAGCTGCAGGTCCCATGACTTGACTTGTGAATACATGAGAGTAGATGTAGTAACTTTTTTTCATTGTCAAATACATGCACTCATAAGAAAAAAATGTCTCTAGCAGCCGTGGGCAAACTACGGCCTGCGGCGACAAATTTGTGCGGCCCTCAGACAAATTTAAAACTTGTGATTTTATTGACAAAAATGACAAATTTAATATAGATAATCAGTACTTGTATTTTAACATGTGATCAAGATCGTTTATAACATTATATGTGTACAAGCATAGGCCTAAGCTTGTGTGTACGGTAATTACTGTAGTTGTATGACTAATAAATGTATTTTTGAGTGAAAATAAAGTTTCATCGTTTAGTCAATTTAGATTTTTGTCACACGCGTCCCGCTAAAGACATTACAGATGGCCATGTGTTCCTCGGGGAGAAATGTTTGCCCACCTCTGGTGTATAGGATTCAACCACTGAGAAAAGACTTATCGACTTTGACACCCCCACCCCTTTTTTTTTCATGACCTTTCACTTCTGCCTTGAGCCTAAAATCTAACAGCACTTACTCGTCATTTATTCCCGTTACCATATTGAGACATCCATCCCCACCCCTCCTAATATGTCAGGAGGGCAGTGAGGCAGGAGGAGGAGGGACAACCAATAAGTAAGGCAAACGACCTTACAGATTTAGACAAAGTAAAACAAACAGGTAAGAATAGTTTACGAAATCAAAGCACATTCTTCCACTTAGTTTCAAATTATAATCTGCTTTAAACTGTTTCCAATTTTTTTTTCACTCCGCAAGGAACAAATCATAATAATATGCTTGTTCCATTCTTTATTTCAAATCTCTTGTCTTTATTTATTCTGTTTTATTTTTCTCTGCCAAAAGTGGACCACCTACCGTAACTTCGAAACAAGTTTCATAGACATTCGTATGTCCAAACATTGTATACTATTATTAATGCTATTACAAGATGTGTATGCATGTAGATACATTATTCTTTGCATGCTTTATATTATTTATATTGAGGTAGTGATGAATAGTGCGTAGAGACTCGGAATTTTTGCAAGACGTGTTTTAGCGATCTTTTAATATCATGAATAATCATTTTTTTTAAATTCTTTGTAGAATTTTTAAATTATGGATTAGATAGCAAAGCTATTATATTTGTTAATTACGGTTATAGCCGGATCTAAATATCACATTCTTTAAATTTATGTCCCTGGACATGGGACGATTCCCCGATAGCTCAGTGGCTAAGGCATTGGCGTACTAAGCCACAGGCCCCAGGTTCGATTCCCTTGTCCACGTGTCATTTTTTAATTTAAATAATATTATTGATTGTATTTTATACACACCGAAATAAAATACAATTTTTTTTTATCCCAAAATTTACTACTTGGCCTTTTAAAATTGAAATAATGATCATTTAGGTCCAATTTAGTGAGAGTTAACGGTATTAAAACTATAAGACTAGTTTTTTTTATTAAGTAGCCATATTTCTTTGTTTTGTTTTTCTCTCTTATTTTTGCCGAAAATTTCCAGAAAAATAGTACCAACTACACTATTCCAATTTATTTTATTTATATTCCTATTACCAATCAAAGTTTCAATTCTAGAAAATTGATTTCCCCCAACCAAAACACATTGGTAAAGAATTAAAAATAATATATTTTTTTGATATGACTTTTATGCCAGTCATATTAACCCAGTACGATGGTTTAGCGTTCCAAGGTGTTACTCTCGCCATAGACGGGGCTGTCGATGAAGAATAAGATCGGAGTTCAAATGTCGGTCAGGTGTACAAATGGTGGGCTTTACTAATTTTAAAGTTTTACACTCTCCCTCCACGCAAATTCAGGTACACTACCTCCAAGTTCAACCTTCCTAATACCCGACACATTAGTGTAATTATTATTATTATTATTATTAGCACCGCGTCTTACTACCCATTCGGGTTGTACGCACTTACGCTAATGTGTAGTGTTAGGGTGATTGTGAGATGAAATGGAGGACCTACAGCTTAACGTGGAATCCGAACCACGGTAGAGGCCTGGCATTCCTTACATTCACAAGTTGTGATTAATACACGTCTTGTCAGAGGTGAAGGAAGGGTTTGACAATCAGATAAACTCTAAAGTTTGGCTTCGTTTACAAACAAACTCTAGCACATTGCATTTGGTGGAGAGCTAGGGTTCAATACAAGTACCCCTCAATACTTCATCATAGGACTACCAAAGGAAAAAAAAAATCAATTTCCTAGATTTAGTAGATGATGAAAAATAAGGGTGTTACACATTGAAATTGCACCCTGTAGATTTAGAAGTAGTTCTGTGGGAAAGCTCCCAATCTTTCGTGTTAAAAGGTTATAAACGTGATAAATTATTATTGTACTACCTATCTGTTTTATTGAAAAGAATATATTCTTGAATGCTCGTCTTTCATTTGATTTGAATATCTTAAGTGGGGTGAAAGAGATTGAGAGTTTAAGTTTTTTTACACATAGCTGCCACTATTTTATTACTGTCAAATTCCCTGTATGTTTCATGTTTTTCCACGAGGAACTCCCAATTTTTCCTGGCAGCTCATTCTGTAGAAATGAGATGAAGAAAATTTCAGTTTTTCATCAACCTAACTAAGTGTGAAGTCATATAGCTTAAGTTTAAAACAGGATGATTTAAGATTGATGGGGAAATACACCTTCTGTCATTTCACAACCCTTGTTTAAGGGGTAACTAGACATGTTTGAATCAGAGTACTTAAATCTTCAGTTCATTTTTTCGTCAATCCAAAGACCTAATATTTTATGATTTCAGTTAAATATCCCGAATTAATAAATATTATATTATTTTTGCTAAATATTCTTAAATTCATTTTGGCTACCTGTTTTTTATGAACAAAAAAAAGTGTTTTCTTGGTTCTTACAGTTTTCCAGGTTTGGGGCAACACTGGTATAGTTTTTTATAGCAAAAAAATGTTTAAGCAAAGTAATTAAAATATTGCTTTAGTAGATACATTTAGTTGAATTTTCTACAAATGGTGATATCAACAATCAACATATTTTATCAAATATCTGTCCCCGAGCATCGGGTGAGGTTTAATTTTGTATGGACATTTTTCTCTAATTTAAAAACTTTCTGGTCAAATTCCACGATGCCCATAACAAATATTTAAAAAAAAGTGGCTATTTGTATCATCTGAAGAAATACTTTATTAATTTTGATCAAAAATGTAATATTTTTCTAGAAACTTTAAAAACTTGGACCAAAATATATATTGCCTCTCAGTTTAAAAGTAGTGGGCCAGATTGCAGATAAATTAAAATAGATACTTTTTTAACACCACATCTTACATACCATTCGGGGTTTACGCCTATCTACTAATCACACTAACAGTTTAGGGATTAGTAAGGCTTAATTTAGGGGTAGTGTACCCACGTTTGCTTGGAGGAAGAGTGGAAAACCACTTAGGAAAACCACCCTCTGTACACCCAACCAGGATCGAACTCCGATCTCCCCGTCCTCAGTAATCTAGTCTATTGCGAAAGTAGTGCCCAAGACCATGCGGCCACTATAGTGAGTGAAAATGTATATTACTACCAATGTGAGCATTCCTCAAGTCATTTGGTGATAAATAATTAATGACCTCTAAGAGTCGTGTTATTGTTATTTTCCTATAGATAATTACAATAAGTTGTTGATAACCAGCTCACCAACAGTAACACGCGCCAACGATATGGAAGAAAAAAAACAATCAACCCAAGACAGGGAGGGACTAGGCCACCGCGACACTGAGGGATATCCCTTTTGGCCGGTTTGATTTGGGGTTCGGCCAGACTGACAAGCGAGCGAGCGCGCAAGCGACTGGGTGGCCACACTGGCGAGCGAGCGAGCGAGCGCGTAATTAGCAGACCCTAGTTCATTAGAGAAGATGTATCTGTCAAAGACACTTGGTACATCTCTGCTACTCGAAAATTCTTACAACAATTTTTTTTAATGTACTGAAGTGTTTTAAAATCAGATTAGCCGCACCAGTGGCG
>CABFVX010003650.1:0-36050 GCA_902151425.1 Timema shepardi | reverse complement strand
GGGGGGGGGGGGGGTTAGGGAATTAACACAAAATATTGGAACAATTTGAACATGGTCCTTCCCTTGCACATTGATGCAAAGGAAAATACTTATCAACGAAGGTCGAACGACCCAGAGTTCCAGTCCTGTAGCACTAAGGTTAAGATTTATCATGTGGTCTCAAGAGTTGGACCAGTCTGCTTTTTACGGGTAGACTACGGGTTAACATCTCAATCGGATGTTCTTTGGGTGAGTTTTTCCTAAAATGATCTATCTTCACGCAAACGAGAGTACATTTCCGTTAAGTTATACCTTCCTCGCTACTTATAGCCCGGACGGGTGGTATGACTCAGTCCACGCATTTTTTTGACAGAAGGACTTTTAAACAGCATAAAATTTGATTGAGAAGGATGTTTAGAGACAACGCACCCGCATTAGCGGGATGAGGGACTATGACCCGTCAGCCTCATTCCGGTCTGATGAGAACCTGACGCCTGAGACCACGAAACTGTCGGTGAGGATTCAAGGCCTGTTCCTGTTGTACACATGAACCACTATCATCAGGCCTTGAACAGGCTCAATCAGAAGAATTGTGTGTGTATTTGTGCTCATTGTAATTTTGTTGCAATGTAGCAGCGATTGCATATTCTAAAATTATAAGGGACTCCTAAGGTAGGATGGTAGGAATTGCGAGTTAAGGGCAGTATTTATGCAATTTTTATAGAAACAATTTTGTTTGGGAAAATGAATATAATATTTTCCCAGTAGAAATATAAGAATATAATTTTTAACATGGAGACCTCAACAGTTCCTGAAAATCTATAAATGTTATCCTAGAAATTTATGAGAACATTTCTATACATTAAATAATTTTCTTATCAAAGGTCGCTATGCACAAGACAAATATTCAACAACTGTTGATATCACTATGTATAGAAAATTAAATTCCATGTTTCTACTGGAACCATATTTGATTTATTTTTCTGAGCAAAATAATTTCTCTTGTGTCCCCTTCGAACCCACCTTAAGTCTCTTTTAACTTCAATTGATAAAATTCCAGTTAAAGACCCCGGTCAGAGTTCGAATATGAACCCAGTTCAACAGTAGGCCAATAACTAATAATCTATAAATGAATGAGAGATTAATTACTCAATAATGTGAGCAAGCTTTAAATCAATCTTTCGATGTGTTTCTATTCTCATGCTATTATCAGGAAAAACACTAAATAGGGTGAAAAAGTAAGTAGAATACTCGGTTAAAAATAAAGGGGGGGGGGAGTAGGAAGGATAGGATAAGTGTGGCTAGTACTCATATTAAAGAATATAATACAACAATGATTTAATCTCCAGCGTTCATGTTGAATACATTTGGTAAAAAACAAAAGGAATAAATATGTTTTTGTCAACCGACACTTGCCTTCATTCGAGGCTTTAGGAAACTCATTTTTCTTATTCTTCATCTTGATTATATTATTTATAAATTTGGTAGTAAGCTGATAAAGGAAATAGAATAAGCCAGGGCTGAGTTCATTAGAAACTAGTCCATCTGAATATGGTGTGACCAGTTCCAATCCGGATGAATGAAATTCCGGGTAGTCTGTAATGTTTGGTATTTTTCATTTACTTAATAATTATTCTGTGGAAATAACACATTTATTTATAGTATGATACAATGTGAGGAATAAGAAGTGACATCTTGTTATAGACAAAGACAAAA
This sequence comes from Timema shepardi, assembly GCA_902151425.1. Lineage (NCBI taxonomy): Eukaryota > Metazoa > Arthropoda > Insecta > Phasmatodea > Timematidae > Timema > Timema shepardi. Next base: position 34,355 of record CABFVX010003650.1, on the reverse strand, counting down.
TAGAGCTTACAGACGGTTTTAACAAATATATATCTTTTAACAGCAACTGTAAGCACTAATGTAATACATTTTGCGGAAAATGATGGTTATAATAAAAACTTTTCAGTTAATATATTGAATTGTTGTGATTGTTGTTGAAAGTTTTTTGTTTGTTTTTTTCAAATAAAACAGAAATTTGAATAGTCACGGTTTTATAAAAGGTTATTTCAATTCACATTACTTTTAAATTTATGCCTCTTAACATAAATATAAATGTGCAAATTAATTTAGAGCTAATTACATCCTTACACTGCAATAAATCCTGTCTCAAAACAGGCTCTTAAGCTATAATGTATCTTTTTTAAAAGTATTCTCACATTTCTCCTAGATGAAAAAAAAAATTAAACTTGTAGAAAAAAGTGAAAATTTTAGAATCTTGTCGAGTTAAAAAAACAAACAAAAAAAAGTATCATATTTCTAGTTCCTGGGTAAAGTTAGCTCTATCATTGGGATCCTCAGTAGCCACTAAGAAGAACATTCTAGTCAGAATTATGACCGTGTATAATGTTTTTTAGCCCTGTTCTTCGCGTGGTCATGCTCAGTGGGGGGCCTACTTGGGTTCAGACAGTTGTATACACACACACATTCGTCCCAAGAAACTGGGGACTTATTTACGACAGGAATTCGGAAACTGGTAAAAATAAATACAAACGTTTCCAAGCATCATGAAGGGAGGTTCCTCAACCCTCCTCTACCCTCCCCTTGCTATCACCTCTTAGACATAATCAACCCCTTGTGTTTTCATCCCCCTACCACACTTCCTTTAGAAAAACCCCTACACAGTTTTTTTTAAATTCATTTTGGTTTTTAATAAAAGTGACAGGCTATGGTGAACATTATTATCTAACCTGCACAATAAATTTCAAACAAAACACATTCGGAGTTTGTATCTTATTTAATTTATTGGAAATTGAATTTAAATATATTGATAAAGTATTTTTATAACATTTGTTTTATAAGTGCTTCGAATAAAATAAAATAAAATATTTCAAAATATAAATTTATTAACATAATATTTATTGTGTTTAAATTCATTATATCATAACCTGTTAAATTATACAGACACTTTAAAAAGGAAGAATCTTATTTGACTGCTAAAATGGTCTACTCTCACGTATTCATACGTCAAGCTGTGTGATTTGCAGCTGCAAATTATGAGCTATTATAGTTAACTTTAGATTCTTAAGTTCCGTACAGACTTGAACAGAATAACGAACGCGAACATGTTCGCGACAAGTGTGGACGGTTTTCCGAACAGAACATTTTAACAAAATGTGTTCGATGTGTTGTTCAGCACAGATCCGCCAGTTGTCGGTTTTTCCCGTCACATCAAAGGATGTTAGTATTCGGCCATGTTCTAATCTGGACGCCTCCGCGAACATATTTTCCCCGAACAAACAATCACTAGCCGGAAAGCACCATCGGTGGGTTTTTCCCCCCACCTGCACACGCTTACGCATCCCACCACCAATATTGAAGCACAAATGGGTTAGATGGAAATAATTATGTAGACTAGCTACCAACTATGGGAACATGTTGCGAACATGTTCTGTTCAAGTTTAGACACTAGGCCACAAGCAAACAGAACAAAGAACATATTCGTGGAAATGTTCGTGTTGGTTGTTTTGTTCTAGTCTGGACGCGGCTTCAGATTGAAGAGCAGATATATAGCTCTAGACTATGAAAAGACAATATAAACCAAAAAGGCCTTCTCAGAAAAAAAAAACCTGCAAGTAAAACTTTCTTTACTCTTCAAAATACATACAGCAGAAGAAGAAAAAGCCAAAGACCTTTAAGACCACTAATCAGAGGCTTATTCTGTCCCCTTGTCCATCTAGTTATTGATCATTACTGTAGGATAATCCCCATCCTAATCCTTTTCCCCCTTCATAAAGACTAATAACATGGACATACGTGACATATGTAATCGCCTTCACAATGACAATACATAGCTACTTACCACTTGTCATTATTTGTCGTCATCTTCGTCTCATTACGCGGGTGAAGGACTCAGATTCTTACTTTAGTGTCAGCTGTCAAAATAGCAAAGTGGCTTGTCCATTGTGCGACGAAAAAAAAAAGAAGCTAAGGTTGATTATAAGAGAAAATGTCATGTACACTTCATTCAAGGTAGGAGTTACTCTCTGAAAGGTCTTTTTTCATACCAATAACCAACTATATAATATATTTCTGGTAGGGAAGAAGGCCTTTCAGAAAACAATTTCTACGCTGAACAGACTTTATTTTTGGTGTCTTGAGACAAATATTTTGTTCAATTGATAGTTGACAACTACAACTATGGACAACGATCACAATGAAGACTTTCATTATTATTTTTACTTTGTCATAGTTCCTCCCCACCCCCACCTCCTATTTATTTGAGGTATTTAACTTACACTTTGTGAACCAACTGATTATATCAGCACACAACTTATAAACTAACCTAAATCTAGGATCTACACAACACCCAGCCCCCCGGCCGTTAAATTATCACTGTGAAAGGTGAAACCCACATGTCACCAATAATAATTTTTCTCGGCCATGCTAGGAATCGACACCGGGACTCTTAGCTTTATATATAGACACGCTACCAACCAAGTGAAGGTTTCAGAATACTTTCTAATGTTGAGATGATTCTTATAATTCGGTCTCTCTGACTTTTAAGGCTACAACTGAAATGGTTTGACGGATTTTGTTCAAAATTTATATGTAAGTAGCCATGCCTCAGTTTTTCTAAAAATTTGTATTCTGTTCTTCAAATTAATGGTAGTTTATGGATGAATATTTTTTCAAGTTGTTTTTATAACATATAAGAATGTAAGATATATTCTAAATTTTGAAAATTTACATTATTTTTAGCAATTTTATTCAAAATATATAGGTAATTGAAGAGTGGTATATTATATGTTATCAAAACACTGTTTTTTTAGAAAAACTTAATAAGGGATGGTTTACCGACAGCCGTTTTTTGAAAATTTTGTCCGAAACTTTAATGAACTATGAGAAAGTTTGTACAGTTGTGTTCGAGCTACTTTTGTGTGACTGTGAGTTCGCACGAGCTATCCGCATAATTTAGACGAAATGCACTTGAATTTGGATGTAAAACCATTAATGAGAAACCACCTCAACCTGCCAGTTCGAAATTAACCCCTGACCTCATTGATGGCTAACAGAGACGATACTAGATTGACGCCTCTACCCACGTGATCACCGGTAAGTGTTTCATCTTTAGCAACAGTATTGAAAACTTTTATTTCTACTTATTTTATTTGAGCTATTTTGCGGGAACTTTCTAAACAAAGGTCTGTAATTTAAATATATTTGATTTTGATCAATGTTGGTGACCCTGACGTGATCACTCAGAGGTTCTTTAAGACGTGGACAATATATAAGACAAATTACCTAACACTATACATACAACTCTTGTCAGAAATGTCAAAAACAGATAAGTATAAAACACAGTTATAAAACCATTACAATTTAGCCATAGTCTGGGATAAAACCAAGATCCTACAAATAGACAAACGTTTTCTTCTTCTAAATATTGTAGATTGCTAATGATCTAAACTAAACAACTAAATTGATAGGAAGGTCGTACCTAGACCTATAAAATAATATTTTATGTATTGCTATATTAAAATATATCATAAATAAAATAAAAATTGTATAAATATCCACCCACGCCAATCAATACAGAGTATAGATGACCATTCTCATCAAATTTGATTCTACTCAGGTGTATTGAGGTTGTTTTTTCCTTCTAATGGGTTCACCACTTTCCTTCTACGCAAGTGTGGGTGCATTTCCTAAATATTCAGTCTTTCTAATAATACTTACCCCTTAAGTGCCAATATGCGGATATCCTGGGAGGATAGCAAGACTTGGCACAAGTATAAATATTTGTTTGAAAAATTATTTAGGGCAAGCTAAATATAATTTTGTAGATAAAGGCCTTTTAGAATATACAAACAAAAATGTATTTCTGTCAATATTGACAACATTTTATTATATTATTAGTGTCATTTTATTGTTATTGATCCATCAAAAGAGGCGGCTGCAGTTAGCATGACTTGACTCATGAATACGTGAAAGTAGGTCCAGTTACCGACTTCTCTTGTTATCAAAAAGGTTTTTCCCAAGAAAATTGGACGTTCTGCACCTGATTATAATATTGAAAAAAAAACACAAAGTGGAAGGAATCTAGTGTTTTGTTCAACTGTACCGAGGTTATAAAAAACATGTTTTTGGAACAAAAATGTTCAACGGTGAACCAAACCCCTAGCCACCAGAATCAAAGAGAGAGAGGATATCACGGCTTCTTGACCAACTCGAGCAGGCCACAAAGGTGAAGGGCCTCTCCTTCTAAATATATACACGTGGCGATTCTCGGAAAGAAAAGGGTAACATTCCCAGGAAAGTGTGTTTCGTCCTTTGAGGACATTCCAGTCGGCGCCAAACCACTGCCACTCCACCTCCCCCTCCTATCCTTAACCCTCAGCATCATGCCAACCACCCCGTGGAGAACTACCCCTCCCTCCTCCCCTAAACCTCGCATTTCAGACTAAGCGGTGGCTCACTCAGTATTGACAAGGGGTTATTAATAACCTCTTGGTCTTGTGTCTTTAAATTACCCCTAGACTTAGCCTACTTGGGTGAATTCAAAGCTATCTTGACCGCATCTTACTAACCTTTTGGGTTACATGCTTAGGTACTAATTACGCTAACGGTTTTAAGGATTAGAAAGCTTATATTTATAGAAATTATAACAGAATCTGCGTGGAGGGACAGTGGATAGATGATTTTGGAAAAACCACCCTCAGTACTCCCGATTGAGATTCTAACATCAATCTCGCCGTCATCGGCAATCTAGTCTACTGTGAGAGTTATGCCTTAGACCATGTTGCCACCGAGGTAGATTGCAGCTTAACTTGACGCACCTAAGCACTCTAAGCACTATCTCACTTAGACTAAGAAATACAAAATAGAAAGAGAGGGGGGGAAAATAAGCAGTTCCAGTTAATCTTGCGACGTTTTTTGTTTACTTGCTGATAATCTTTCCCCTCTTATTCTCACAAAAAAAAAACCACTCTACTATTTGCAATTTGACAGCATTGACTTGCATTTTAATTTCTTTTTCTTTTTTCCTATTCTAGATAGACAAATGCTTCCACCAACTCTTTTATTCTATACCCTTACGGGAAGATTCCTACGGAAATTTTTGTAAATACACCAAATAGCCGGAACTGTAGAGATTAAAAAAAAGTTTATAAAATCTACTTCAAGATAAAAAAAAATATGTTTGTGTAAATGTAAAACTAATTTTAGATTTATTATATAAATAATAACAATAATAATATTGCACGTCTGGGATACATCAATGTGTAGCTCAGTATGTGTATAGATAGCCAGTACTGATGTACTGTTGTCCAGGGGACGCCCGAATGTACTGATCTTACATCCTTTCCTTGGAGACTCTTTCCATGTCCCGATGAGATGAGAAGATGGTGATAGTGAGTATGAGGGTGGGGGACCAGTGGAAACATTTAAACCTAACTTAAGCCTAACCAACCAAACCCTGGTGAAAGTTGGGATAGTTCCCCTTTCGGGGAAAATACCCTGGATACCAGCCGTTAATCGAACCCGGGGCCTTTAATTCGTAGCCAGCTGCATTGACCACTACAACACGGGGCCAGTTATTAGATAAATAACTATGGTTTTAGTTTAATTTTTTTTTTAGACTTGCAAATTTAAACTTAAATACATTATTGTATAAAATTCTATTCTGATTTATTACGTCTGTCTGCTGAGATTAAGGTATCTGGTTTGTTTCCCGGCATGGACCAAATCTATCACCAGTAAATTTAAGTCTTCCCTTTTATCGTTGATGAATTAGTGGCTGTTGACTGGGTGTTTTTTCCGTTCTAGAATTAAGTTTGTGTGTAAGTCGTGGCTTTTACTATCCTTTTTCTCTGAAATAAGAGAGTGCACGTTCAATACCTCAATTAATAATAAGTATTAACATAAACTGCAATATAAAACATGAGTCGTTGGATATAAAGCAAGCAGTGAGGCAGACTTAAAACTTTTTGGCAAATGCCCCTCTGTGAATAATTAGTCAAAACAGGAGAAGCATGGAGAGGGGGTGGCTTAGAGGAATCAATTAGAGTCAATTTATCATTCTTCGTGCGTAGGCAAACGAGGGAAAACAAGAGCGCCACACGTTGGACCAATCAGAAGATCATCAAATATAGTGACGTCACATTCACACGTTGCGACAACATCAATCATACCAACCGTTAATCACTGTTCCCGTTTTTATAGGAATGATAACAAAAAATATATAATATAGAAAAAGAATTATAGTACGTACCCCTCCCTTTCTGCGCGGTTGTGACTGATGTAAGTTACAAATGACAACGTTCATGAATATACTTCTCTCTTCTTCTGGTTTTTTTCCCCGACATTTCCATGGCGTGTCATTTCATTCATTCTAATGTGAACGCTTCCATAAAACATTTGTATTTCCTGTGCTTGAGAAGAGTAGAGAACATTGATAAATATATATATCTACACACTTAAAAAATAATTAAAATTGTTACATTTTTCATAAACGATAGTATTTTCAAGCAATTTTTTTAGTATACACGTTTTAACATGAGAGTTATTTTACTATCTAAGCTAGGTGATGGTGGTAATGAGAATAGTTCAGTGGCGTGCCATGGAGTGCTGCAAGGACAAGCAGAGTATGTTAAAACTGTAACTGGTCATGTGTTACAGTAACGTTTGTCCTCACCCACTCTGTCCCCATTTGACTAATCATACAATAGGCTCTAATCTAAATACATCATAAGGAAAATATGTGTTCATTGACACGTGACCAATGAGTATTCTACTGAGAGATGATAACATATTATAATAGGTATAGTTTATATTAACTATGCTTTCCCTGGCAGCACTCCACGACACGGAACTGGAGTAGTTAGAGGAAAACCACCCGTAATAATTAGAAGAGGGGATGGAATAGCTCGAACGAAAAAAACACACACCAGTGGATACGCCAAATAAAGGTCAAGCTCAATAGTCTGGTCTTCCACTTATAGAGAGGTCTTGATTCAAATCCCAACCAGTTGTACTGAAGAGGTTTTTTCCCAACTAAATAGTTTCCCACTTACTCTCAAAGCAAATATGGATACACTTTCTCTAAATTATGTCTTCCTCATCCCTCTAATATCAGTGTAATTAAATGCGTATATCTTGGAATGATAGTAAGAAGAGGACAATTAAAAATACTTAGATTTTACTATAACCATTGTGATATCTGTTTAAAGTAACACGTATGACGTTGACGTATGAATGGATTAGATGATTAATAATAATCTTTTTGCTACCCATGTATGTGGTCGAATGGTTTAATGCGTCACTATTGACTGCACTGCCGATGACGGGGAAACCCGTGACTCCAATTCCAGTTGGGTGTACTGAGGTGTTTATTTCAATTTGTTTTCCAATTTCCCTCCACGAAAATGTGGCTACCATGTCTATCAAATTAAATCTTCCCCATTCTTAACACACTGGCGTAGCTAGAACATGTACGTATAACCTAAACGGTTAGTAAGACTTGGTGCTAAAAAAAACCTTGTGTTTAATGTTCTAATACAAATAATTATCATGCTTCTATTAGAAAGGCAAATAATATATATAAATGTTATGTTGCTCCCCACAGACTTCCTCCCGCTTTTATATTAAAAGAAAAATTTACTAAAAACTCGTAAGATTTGTGAAACGAAGTAATATGAAAATACATTATTGTACATTAGCCCCATGGCTTCTTTGGTGCTGACTGACAGTTCACAGTGGACTTCTGACAATCAACATTTAGGTATATACCTAAATTTTGACTGTCAGAAGAGACAGCCGCTAAACATATGTTTTTGCAGATCATATGGTTCGGCGTAGGGATTCATAATTTGGTCTAGTCCCTTTTCAAAGCCGTCAGATGTCAGCTGTGAACTGTCAGTCAGCACCAAAAAAGCCATAGGGCTACTGTAGAAACCCTACACCAAAGATCATAAATGAAATAATATTTTTATACATTATTACTTACTCTATGGCATTAAGAACCAGGAATACTGGTAAAGAAAAATTGAGCGAAGATAAATATATTTGTCCACCAAAGAGCATAAGAATCAAATTAATTTTCAAAGACCTGAGTTAAAAAGTATTATATATGTTTGCTTGTAGCTCAAAAATTATTGGTTTTATAAATATGTATTTCAAATAAAAGGTCTGTATCTTTAATTGCTCTGCCAATATACAATGATAAGTTATTTCGTATCTCAAATAGTTTCGGAAAAATTATGAAAATTTCCTTTATGTAAAGTATCCTCAAAGTCATTTTCATTAGAAAATAAGAATTATCATCTTGTTTGTTATGATAAGCAATATCCATATATAAAATTGAATCTTAATCGTTAAAGCGAATTATGAAAAAAAAATCTCTTTTAGCCCTTCAGTAAACTACCCTTAATTTTAGTGTAAGATATCTAATTCTAAAAACACCTGGGAGGTTGGTGACGGGGGGAGATTCTGAAAACTCCATATAAAGTAGCCCCATGGCTTCTTTTGTGTTGACTCCCAGTTCACAGCTGACTTTTGACAGTAAACATTTAGGTATATACCTAAATTTGGACTGTCAGAAGTGACAGCTGCTAAACATATAGTTTTGCAGATCATATGATCTGGCGTAAGGATACATAATTTGGTCTGGTAGCGTTTCAAAGCCGTGAGCTGTGAGCTGTCATTCAGCACCAAATAAGTCATCGGGCTACTGTACAAAATCTTAGTCCAATGGGCAAAATAGTTTTGGCTCTAGACCGAGGTACAGTCAGACGGCATTCTGAAAACAACTCTTTTGGTTTCAGGGGGTCATGAAACGTCGACCCTTATCAAAATCTCGAGTTCAATTTTGTTTGACAATCACCATATTTTCTTTCCGAGGTGTCGAGAGAAAGTAAAAATGTTTGGGAGAAGATCTTTAAAGATGGTCAGTCAACGGCACATCGTAATGATTGCCTCCAAAGCTGTCGGCGGCAAAGCTTGTTTGCCATTTCTTTCACTAGTTTCTCCACTAGGTGTAGGTTGGGGTGTTACACTGAGCCTTCTAAAAAGAAAACTCTTCATTTATATATTGGTTTCACCTTTTATAAATATGTCAAGAAACTATTGTTCTCTAAAAACTGCAGGAGCTAGAGCACACACAGCTTTCAACAGCTTACAATAAGATGACAAAGAATGATAGTTAAGTATAAAAAAAGAGAAAAAAATGGAAAAAAATACATCTTTTTCACCACAAAGATGACATGAAATTTTTGTTTGGGCAAAAGTCAACGATGGTGAATGATGATGATCATTATTATTATTATTATTATTCTAAAAGGGAAGCGGAATAGGAACTAAACTATCACTGAAAGTTTATTACCGTTTAAAAAAAAGCGTTTGCCGCTTTGTACGTGTTGGGTGGTTTGTTAGGAGAAAGCGGGGAACATTGAATCGGTTAAAGGATACTGAGCAAAATACCATGGGTGGGCCTTGGACAAATATATTTGAGCAAAAGAAATCGTGGGTGGCAACTAAAAAGTTCCTTCCACTTTATGTTGACCACCGAGATTTGTTGGTCACTGGCCAAAGTAGTTCAAAGGTCTACGGAAAGAAAAGAGTGTACTGATGTGATATATGAAGGTTTGCCAAATAAGAGAGGTTTTTTTTCTTTTCTTCTAGAAACTCCGTTGTGACTTATTTATTTTGGTGTAAAAACTGTTTCAAATTCGTAAACTGTCGTCCAACTTTTTTTTTTTTTTTTGCACAAGAGGTTGGTGTGGGTAAACCCATCCCCTTACGAATTCCCTCCATAAAGTGTTAAAGAAAGCTAAAACTTCCTTACACCCCCCTCCCTCCCCAACCTTAGAACTGGGCAAGGATGACCTCAATGGCAGACCAACAACTCGGCGGGGAGTTGAGGGTGACAAATAGGTTCCGCTTTGTAGGGTACAAGTTCCCACACAACATGTCTATCGCAAGGATGTAACAACTTCTTAGGAGCTGTATACACTTGTCCAAAGAGACCTCCAACGTATCGCACTTATTTTACTGTCGAGAAAAGATGGGAGAGAAAATATGTTTGACACAGCCCAATAACAACAACAACAACAACCAGAGGTCCAAAACCAATTGTGCGACTTGCGTTCTTTTGTACAAACGCCCCTGACTTTGCACAATACTAACTGTTCTCTCACTTAAGGGGATTGATACATTTCGCTTTGATGTCACCCATCTATCTTAATTTAACGCAAAGTGAGGCACAATTTCCTCAGATGAAATAGTTCCAGCAAATAAATATTTGCTCACATACATAGTACACAATGATTTTCATTGGAGGGGTCTTTTATGGTGTGAGGAAAATTTACTAGAATCACTTTAACGTATTCACACGTCAGAGCATGTGATCTGCATTTTTTTAAAGATATTATCAATCTTTATAATCATATATAGGCCTACATATACTTATAGTATCCATAAAAAGTGCAGATCAAATTACTTGACGTGAAGGAGGGGTAGTGAGACTTAACACCTTCTACGGCTTGGGTCCAAATCCAAACTATACTACTATAATGCCACATGACTCACTGACATTAATGTTTACCTACTTTCAGATGAGCTAGAAACTGGAAATTTGGCAAACTTATAGCGTTTAGCCTGTAACCGATGGGAAANAAATTAAGCCCCCGAAAAAAATCAAAATGGTGGAGCAACTTTAAAGTAGGTTTGGACATTTCTTTGGAGGTCTCTTGTGGCTAAACGGTAAAACCTATCAAAAAACGACTCTGAAATTGCATTAGTTTACATCCACTTGCAAAGAAAACTCATTGGGAGCAAAGCGAGTAATATATATATAATTCCGTAAAGATTTTAATATTCAGTGGAAAACTATGGGACTTGGGCAAGTCGTAGGATGTTGGTAAATGGATCCATCTTTAGATCTTAAGCTCAGGGACCGGGTTAAATAAAAGTATTCCTTTAGATTGCACCCCCTCACAAAACAAAAAAGCTTCTTCAAGTTCGCACCTGTGGAAAACGTGAAGCCAGGGACAATCCACTACTACCTGTACAATAGCACTAATAAAATAGTATCATGTCAATGTTGACCGCAAAACAAAAGGGTTGTATTTATTAAAAGGCTCTTCCTCTGAAAATTGGACTATAGGCGTAATAGTCTATTTTAGGTCACCGAGTTTTTTTTACGTACACTGCGTTTCACTTACCATCCGGCCTCTCAGCCATATTTACTCTCATGAGATAGGAATATAGGGAGGCAGGGTAGGGGTAGAATTTAGATTAAATGTACTACCATTTGCATAGGATGGTGAGAAGGAAAGAGAAAGAGAGAGCTATAGAGAAAGGAAAGGGGTAGAAAAAATGGAGAAGTATAAAGAGGATAAAGACCAAGAGAATGAGGAAAAGTGAGAGAAAAAGAAATATTTAGGGGAGACAGGTAGAAAGAGAAAGGTATGTATATTTATCAAGAGAAGCTATTTAGGGGTGAATACCTGAGTACACTTCACTAGGATTCGAACCCCAAACCTACCTGTCACCGGCAAACCAAACAAGACGAGATGTATTGATTTATATTCTAGTTGTTAGATAATATTGGGTGTAGTATAAGCCCATACACTATTGCATTGACAGCATAATTAAGGTACCAAATTAAATTTCTAGCAGGGCCAAAAAAATACAATTTTGAAATGTATTTTTGATAACCTGAAAAGTGAGATTATTTAACAGTCTTAAGTTGTTGTACTTGTCCAAGAATCAGTTTAGAATAGGTCGCACCAAAACCTTGCCACATAAAAGTATATAGGCAACATATGTATAGATCTAATGATCGTAAAACTCTAATTAATGTGTTTGGAAAACACCACATCAAAGAACCCTTATTTAGTGTATTTGGGTATTATATCTGTTAAAAAATATACATTAAAAACAGAAGAAAATGACATCTTACAATGACAAGTGGAATGTCAGTAGGCCAACATCGCTTGAACATAAAATGACATTAAAAATACATTTCATTAATTTTCTTCTGTTCGGGGTCTTTTGTCGTTATTTTACGACAGGACCCCACCTTTCAAAAGAGATCTCTCCGACAAAATAAGAAATAAAATTCTCCTCATAGTGGTGGATGTATCAGTTTACATAAGAAGAAGTCAAGGTAATGAGAATACTCCCTAAGGGAGGTTCGCCAGTTTAAATAAGAAGCTAAGATCATAAGAATACCTTCTAATAATATATGCTTATAAGTTTACGTAAGAAGTCGAGGTAGTGAGAATACTTTCTAAGGTAGGTACATATCAACTTGCATATAAGTCAAGATTATGAAAATGCCTCAAAAGGGAAGCTCATCAGTTTACTTAAGAAGAAAAGGTAGTGAGAATAGTTCATAAAGAAGATTCGTTAGATTATTTAATAAGTCAAGATAACGAGGGAGAGGTTCGCCAGTGATTATGGCTGGTCTAGAGGATGCCTCTTAGTGCATGCACGTCACTCGAGAAAGTTAAAGTGGGAATGTAGGAAACGCGATAAAAGATTGGTGTTTTTTCAGTTTTTATCGCAAAACATTTTTCTTGAAAAAATACATCAAATAGTTCCACATTAGAAACACAGAATTTAATATTCCATACATGGTGATATCAACAGTTTTTGAATATCTGTTAAGGGTGTTCTGAAATTTAATGACAACTTTTTCTCTTCGTTTAAAAGACTTATCAACTTATAATGCTATGATCATGACAGATATTCAACAACTGTTGATATAACCACGTGAAGAAAATTAAACTCTATGCTTCTATAGGAGTAGTATTTTATAAAATTTGGTCGAAATGATGTTTTGCTATAAAAACTACTTTTTCTCGCGCTCCCCACACACCCATCTTAAACTAACTCTGCTTGTACTGGCAACTCTCCATGACAAGACACGACACTACTTTACCGTGACATAAAGCCATAGAAAACTGAACCCCACTACATAAATTTAAGTTAATGTGACTTTACATACTAACAAAACAATATTATAATTCACCAACGATTTATATTTTCTCTAGCAAATAAATAATTAATTTGAATTAAAATATAACTATGTTAATCTTATATGTTTATCATGAATTTTGAGAACCGGTTTCAAGGTAAAATGAAAAATCGGATTCAAGAAAAAGAGGATTCGACCTTTATCTAATATCTATGCCTTGAAACCCACTCACATGGAGAGGGCTAACAGTGAAGCTTGCTAAAATAGGGGAGGTATATTATGACACTGTGATTGGTTCGATGTGAATGTTCCCTGTTAAAAACTCATTAAGTTGATTCTTACAAAGGTTTATAGCCACATTTTAAGAGCGACCTTTTAAGAGGATGTAATATATATGAGAGTAGTTCTTAAGGATAGTTAAGTTGAAGAACGTAGCATATCAAACAAGACACACATGCACTAAATAAATGTACGACTCACAATGGCGTCATATATAGTATATACCACCATGGTGGTCCTCCATTGGTTCAACATATTAAAAACAAAACTATAAATATTGACCCAATGAAAAGAAACGGTAAAATGGCCAGAAAACTCTCCTCCGTTAGCTCTACTTAATAAACATATAAAGAAAAATATTTTCTCAACGAAAAGAACCAGAACAATGGACAGAAACTGTCCGCCATTGTTTCAACCTATTAAACATATAATAAGAAATAACTGTCCGGTGAAGAGAAACAGGAAATAGCAAGAAAACGCGGTTCAAACAGAAGAAAACGTGTGGTATAAAAAGGCAGACAGAATAATCAAAGGCAGCATTTTTCAAATGGTGTGCTGCAAAGGATCAGCAGTTGTGTCGCGAAAATTTGAGGGAAGATCGAAAAGAAACGAAAACAAAATTGTGGGGTGAAATCTATAGATAAGCCATATTTTTAAAAATTGTACAAATTAGAATTTTGACAATTTGAGCTTCTAAACACAATGCTAAAACTTTTTTTTAATGATAAAATATCTTCTTGACAAACTGAGGATGTGTATTTCTACAAATGAACCTTTAAAAACCACCAGGAATTTCTGGAAAACTGTATCCTATTTCAGTGCTCAGTAGATGGCCACTATAAATAAATAGCTTGGAAAAGAAATAACTCTTCCCCATACTTGATTAAAATTAGTATTTTTTATTCTATTTCATCCATTTATCACTGCGTCTTACTTACTACCTTTTAAAGTTATACACATAATACATCGTATAATTACTTTAATAAAAGGAGGAAGGAAACATTTTATAGATAATTTATCAGCATTTGCGTGGCAGAAGAGTGAGAAAACCTTTAGGAATAACCAACCTCAGTTTATCCAAACTGGGTTCGAACCCCGGTCTCCCCAACAACAGAAGGCCAGTCTAACACGAGGGTGACGCCTTAGACCATTCGGCCACTGAAGCTGGTAAAATTACTACTTGAAACAAGTTTAACTATCCAGTAAAAAGAAGAATACATGGTGATAATAAACAAGTTTTTTTCTCCCTTTCAACTAGAAACTGAAATTAAATTAATGATTGTAAATTGAGCTTAGTTGATAGAACAGCTCCTTAACTAACTCGATAGGAAGACATAAGCTTATCGGCACGACATAATAGCCTGTAATTTTTAACGATGGTTTTGTCGTGTTTAACTTCAGAGATAATTAATCCGGCAATAAAAGTTATAAAAAAAATTGTAATTAACGATTGCATTGTCTAAGTGCCCGTCATAAAACATCGAGAAACCAGTATTGGATCGAACAGAGCTAAGCGAATACATTATTTACGTTGGTGGCATTTCTATTAAGCGCCGTTTAACAAAAAGCAATTTTATTAAAGCCTTGTATTTCAATAACTGTGCATACTGCTTTGGTGGTCGCATGGTCTAAGGCGTCACTCTCGGAATAGACTAGACTGCCGATGACGGGGTGATTGGAGTTGGATCCTAGTCGGATATACTGAAGGTGGTTTTCCTAAATGTTTTACCATTAATATCTCTCCTTGCAAATGTGGTTTCACTTCCTCTAAATTCAACCTTCTTCATCCATAACCCATTAGCGTAATTAGTACATAGGCGTATAACCCAAATGTATAGTAAGGCGTGGTGCTAAAAAAAAACTATGTAAATCAAATATGCATAAACGCCTACCACTCGATAAATAGTTGCCTACACCGATTAGGTCGAGTAAAAATGTCTCATCCCGTCTGGTTTCACGGTGAAAAGAAGTTTGGGATTTGAGTCCCAATCTAATGAGGGTTTTTTCCTCTCTCCACTACCTGGTTTCTCATTCTTCCACGACGAAAACACGGGTACAATTGCTTTAAGCTCTACCTTATCCATCCCTAGCCTAATAGTTTAAATATACGGGTGAATGGATAGACTTGGAGCATAGAGCAATAAAATATATATAAAATGAGGAGTATTTTAAATATATTTTCAACAAGTTTACAGCCTTTTAAAAAAAACCATTGGACACAATACCCCCATTAAGTCTTGTTACCGCTTGTAAATTCCCCCTACTCACCCCCCCTTTTTTAAATCATTTCTCTTTAGCATAAACCTCGTGTCAAAAAATTATATTGTACCAACACTTGCCAAGATTGTCCAAG
The DNA here is from genome assembly GCA_902151425.1 of Timema shepardi. Lineage (NCBI taxonomy): Eukaryota > Metazoa > Arthropoda > Insecta > Phasmatodea > Timematidae > Timema > Timema shepardi. Next base: position 18,606 of record CABFVX010003650.1, on the reverse strand, counting down.
GACCAGAGGAAGGAATAGCATATAAAATGTTTTATTACCGGTACTTATAAAAACGTTGATAACATTTTACACGTATTTCATTATATACATATATGTCTAGGTATACGTGTGTGTGTGTGTGTATATATATAAAGTGCACATAATAGGTATAGTCTTGTTAAGTTCGTACGAAGATATATGAGGGTCATCACTGGATTGGTTGAGCGATTACGAGCGACTCTCTTTTGTTTGCCTCTAAACAAAATATTTACAAGGAGTTTAAAAAGATTTACAGCTAGATTACAATGACATGCGGTGTTGGAATAAAATTGTTAAAGATTTTGTTGATGGGTTTGTTCAGGAGGCACAGACCGGGTCTTCCTCGTAGGACTCTCTCACGTGCACATTTTGTGCAGGTCGTAATCCTTTCATGTTGTCCCTATCAACCATCGGAGCCTTATCAACATAAATCTCGGGACAAACTGTTTCATAGGGCTACAGATTATCCATGATGGGCTTATTTGGCTCTTCTTTATATTTTAAAGACCGGCTCTGTGGTCTAATAGTCACAGTTCCTGACTACAGACCCAGAGGTCTCAGGTTCTATCCTCAGCGCTTACAGATATTTCTCTGAAGCAGCGTGAAACATGGTCAAACTCAGCCTCGCGATGATAAATGAGGAGCTACTTTAATAAATAAGTAGCAGCTCCGGTCCGGTAAACTGAGATTAACGGCCGGACACACTATAGTCTATATCCGCCAATGTTTGTGCTCTTTTCACCAACATACGGTGGCTGCTTGGTTGATATAGCTCACTCGCAAGCTGTAGTCATTGAATTTTTTTTATATCTTTAAGTTTGTAAGTGAAATATTAATTTGTTGGAAGATGTAACTACTTTATACGCAACTTACTGTGAATTAACACGTCCGCCTAAAATCAGGACGACTGAAATGTGCTCACGTGACGAGCTCTAAACCCAATCGCAGGAAATTTGCGCGAACTGCGTAGGTCTTTCTGCTCTAGGGGAGACAATCTCAGCTTTTTCCGCGTTTCTCCATGAAAAATCTGCACAGAAGAACAAATCAATTTTCATAAAACAGCTGACTCGATATGCACATGTTCTTACAAAGCTTAATACATGCGGACAACTAAAGTCCGTTCACCGTAGGAATTGTTTTCTGAAAGGCCTTTTTCCCTACCAGAAATCTATTATATAGTAGGATATTGGTAGGAAAAAAGACCTTTCAGAGAGTAATTCTTACCGTGAATGGAGTATAAATCTGCTGTAGTGAAATGATTTGAAATAACTCGAGGAAACATGTCGTGGCAAGAATCAATATTTATCCACTAAAAAATTTAATACATCGATAATAATATAATATAAGATTGTTTTGCAAAGCATCATGGGTGAACACACATTTTCTATTTGTGTGTGAATTTCTACAACACTCGAATTTTTTTTTACTCTTTTTTTTTTTGCAAACGTGTGAACTGAAATTTAACTTAACTAGCTTTTCTTTTAGCACCATGTCTTATTACCCGCTCAGGCTATATGTTTATGTAGCTTACTAATTACACTAATGGGTTTAGATGTTAGGAATGTTATACAGTCAACTCTCGATTCTACGACCCAGGGAATAGCGTCCCTCTCGCAGTAACGACCCTTTTTTGGGGAACCGTGAAAAATGTGGGAAAAAAGGTTGAAAAGTTTAAGGAAATCGGCTGTAAAATGTGTTTGTTGCATTTATTTAGGTCGCTGCGTTGCAATTATCTTTGTGAGCGCTGTATTACTAGTAACTTGGGTGGTTCAGGTATAAAAAAAGACACCACCTCATCAATGCCAGCCAATATCACTTGACTCTGTCAACCCCCTCCCACAAGCAAGACAATGTTTTACCGCGTGCGACTGCCGCTACATCACGCGCCAGGCTTGTTTTTGCCATTGTTATTTCGATTCTCGATTTGTTTACTATTTTGGTTTGATTTTGTGAACAATTTTTGACGACCCATGCTATTGTTTAACATTGTTATTTTGATTTGGTTACGTTTTTGGTTGGATTTTGTGAACGATTTTTGATGACCCACGCTATTTTTTTTATTTGATATGAACTTATAATTTTGACGAAATGAGTGAAAGGAGTACCTTCTTCAAGAAATAGGTAGGTTTTATTTTATTTACTTTTTCACGTATTGTCTAAAAAATGCAATTTTTTTTGTATAAAAGTCAAGGGTGGAACAAAATCTGTTAAAATTCCAATAACGACCCCTTCGAAATAACGACCCTTTTCCAGGGAACCGCGAAAGGTCGTAGAATCGAGAGTTGACTGTAGTTAGAGTAAGTATATCCACATTTGCATGGAGAGAGAGTGGAAAAATATATTGGAAAAACCAACCTCATAACACCCGAACTATATCTAAACCTCGATCTCCCCATCATCAGAAGTATAGTATATTGCAAGAGTAGCGCCTCAGACAATGCATCCACTGAAATTACTCGCTATTAAGTACACTTAGGCCTGCTATAAGATTAGGTTGACACTTATTTAGTCACATTATATTGGGGTATTTAAAAAGCACTAAATGCATACATGTAATATATCAGCATTCGGCTGAATAACTTATTTTCCCAATCATGTCATACCACCCATCTAGGCTGTACGCATTTGAATTACGGCAATGGGGTATGTAAGAGCAGGGTAGAAAATAAGAGAACACGCGCCCTAATTTGCATGGAGGAGCAGTAATATTTTGCAAAGATCACCTCCATTACACCTAGACGGGATTTGAGCCCTGGGTTGACTATCATCAGCAACGAACAAGACAAGAGGAATCAGATATTTAATCCGCGTGATCAAAGATGCTATTGATTTACAACTTAATACCTCATATCTAGTTTTATAAATTAAAAAAAAATTGCTAACCTATTGGATTGTACGTATGTTATATTTAGGTAGACATGAAGAAAGTAGACTTTAGAATAAGTGTGCCCATGATTTTCTGAAAAGGAATTGGAAAACATTTTAGATAAAACACACCCTTAATACATTCAGCTGGGTTACAAGCCCCAAACTCCCCATTATCTGAAAACCAGACTAAACGAGTTTGACATTTTGATCAGACCATTTTTTATTAATCAAAATTATATGGTGACAAGCCTGTAAACAAAAAATATTCATCAACAACCTACTGGTATCAAATAGAGGTAACCCACTACAGAGGTACAATTGTATCCAAGGTGTCAGTCTCGCAACAGACTGAACTGTAGGCGATGGAGAGATCAGGGTTCAAATACGGTTGAGTGTACTGAGGTGGGTTTTTCCTAGAGGTTCCCCACTCTCGCTCCACGCAAATGCCAGTAGGGGCCTACATTTAATATTAACTTAACCTTCCTCATCCCTAACACAGTAGCGTAAGAAGATGCAATAAAAAAATAATTTGCAATTGTAACATCCGAGCAAACCCTATCCTTAGAATAGTTTACTATTCTCTTCCCCATAACTACCAACTTCCTAATACCACCTCCTCAGCCCTCCCCCCACCCCCGAAAATTTACTATTACCTTCCTTATAGCTATCAACATCCTAATCCCACCTCTCCAGCACCCCTCCCCCCCCAAAAAAAATTACTATTCCCTTCCCCATAACTACCAACTTCCTAATCCCACCTCCTCAGCCCTTCCCTCCCCAATCCCCCCCCCCAAAAAAAACACACTCGCACCAGATTCGTTCGAGTCCAAACGGGGACTCCAAAGTCCAAACCCCTGTGTGCCTATGTCCCAGGGTCCTAAACCCATCCGTCGTTAGGATGTCGGACCGCCCGGGGGCCTTGATGCTGGACTTGGAAAATGAGGTGGGAGGGCTAGACGGGGTTCACAAGGGGTGGAAAGAGGGAGGGGGCTACTCGGACAATACCTTGTTCCCTGTCAACCATGGCCCCCGTCATTTGTCTTAAAAAGGACCTTGGAGGGGGGTAGCTGTGATGGTAGGACGGAGAAGGGTAGGGGACCAAAGGGCCCCCAAAACCAACTTGGTGTCATCATTTATCTAAAGCAGCAGAGATCGAAACCACCGATACCGCGGGACATTTTAATGGCCAAACCATGTTAGAATTAAGCAAAACAAAGAAGACGCATCAATTAGGGGTAAGTTTTTTTTATTTCTTCTTTTTTTATGTATCTATTTTTTATTCTATTAGTATTTTTTATCTTCGGTTTGGGTGTATCGTTCATCTCCACCCTGATTGAAGGTGTTTTTTTGTCGTCGTTGTTGTCGCCAAACCAAGGAAGGTAACGGATGTGACTGAAAATCTCCCTCTCCATTTCGATTCTTCTTGGTTTTTATCAATGAAACCACGCACGTCTCTTATTTTCCACAATCTTTACAAAGGGGAAGAAAAAAACACTAATGTTTGAACATCAAGTAAGAGTTGCTCATTATTTGATAGGATTTATGATTTTCATATCGGCTCTTGTGTCTTATTGTCAAAGAATCGGGCCTATTTTATCATGTTTTTTCGTCACCGTGTCTCATTACCCGTTCGGGCTATTTGCTTAATTTGTATAAACGTGTGTGTGTGTGTGTGCTAGGGATAAGGAACGTGTAATTTCTAGCAAATGCACTCGCGTTTGCACGGAGGGAGATTGGTAAACCATTTGAGAAAACTACTGTCCTCAGTACACCCGTACGGGATTCGATTCCCGATCTGCACATCATTGGCAGCCCAGTCTAGTGTGAGAGTGACGCCTTCTTAGACTGTTCGACCACCGAAGTAGGTAGATTTTTAATTACTTCTTACATAGGAGCCATCTAAACGTGTGTGCAGTCAATTAAATCGTTACAGACGATTATCAATCTAACATATTTTAAAATCTATTATACTTAGCTTCATAATATATTTAACAAGCTAGCTCTTCTTATTTCCATTCATGATTTAATGGTAGTCGATTAACAGTTCTAAAATGTAGCTTACTAAAGCTCCTTCTGCTTATTCGAATGCCTGGCTAAGTGGCCTTTTATAGATGGGGGGGATTTTGAAAAATATTGAAAACAAATATTTTATTTAATAAATTATTCCCATCGAGGCTCTAAATTTTAATATATATATATATATATATATATAAGCACTACGTCTTCCTACCGGTTAATTTTATTCTCATATGTACTAATTAAGCTATTTAGCTAAGGATGAGGAAGGTTAAATTTAGAGCTAGTGTACCAATATTTACGTGAAGGTAGAGTGGAAAACCCTTTTGGAAAAACTAGCCCCAGTACATACGACCAGGATTTAAACCCTAATCCCTCCGTTATCGGCAGTCTAGTCTAACACGAGAGTAATGCCTTAGACCATGCGGCCACCGAAGCGGGCAATCTCTAATATGAAAGCCGCTTCGGTGGCCGCATGGTCTAAAAAAAGGCTTGAATCCCTGTTGGGTGTACTGAAGGTAACTTTTCCCCTAAAATGTTCCCCACTCTCTCTTAATGCAAATGCGGGGACACTTTCTCAAATTCAACCTTACTAGTCCCTAACACATTAAAGTAACTAATACATATGTGTATCCAGAATGGGTGGTAAGACTCGGCGCTTAAAATAACCTAACAAAAATCTAATACTAATCATAGAGCGCGCTAAAAGAATAAATTGGTCCAAAAAAGTCCAACAAATGTTGGAAAGGGTCTTTAGGAGAGCGTCTTTATAAGCTTATCCAAACTAAAATGGTAGCGGCTTCTATGGTCACATTTAAGACTCTTAAGGGCCAGTTTCATAGTCAAATTTAGTACGCCTCAAGTGCGGTGCTACACTAAATACATGATGACACCCACCTAAACTAGAATGGAATGGGCCAGTTTCCTATGCGAGAACGGCCCATTCCATTCTGGTTTAGGTAGGTGTCGTCTTGTATTTAGTGTAGCACCGCACTTGAGGCGTACTAAATTCGACTATGAAACTGGCCCTCAACCAGTGTTTCTAAGTCTACACCAGTCATATCCTCCTAACAGGGCAATGGCCCAGCCAGCCCTAAAGTGGGCAACATGTTTCATTGTAGCCACAGATTTGGCAAATGAGAAATGAAATTCGGCTACACCATGTAAAAGTTGAGAAATTAAGTTGCTCAATTAAACATTTTAAAATAACACACACTGTTCGGTCAAGTTTATTAAAAACACGTCTGATTTTACTACTCAGTTGCAACTGTCTTACAAGCAGATGATGAAAGCTGTTCAGATTGAAAATTGAGGAAAATTTAATGCGAAATTCTCACATTTCTTTAGTCCGACAAGTTTGAGAAACATTGGTTTTAAAATCCAGGTTCAATTTTTCTTAGTAATAAATAAAATGTTTCTTTACTCATTTTGTGAAATGACGGAAATTTTTCTGGATATATATTTAACAGTTTAAAAACATTGAAAGCATCACGTTTTTTTTACATTTGCTTGCCAAAAAATGATACACCCAGACCCCTTCGTTTACCACGATCATAATTATTGTATCTAATAACATTGAATCAATTCAATAAGTCCAAAGCATCTTAAATCATCAGAAGCCATCATTATTACTTGATGAATTGCTGCTAAATCATTCCGGTGTGCTTTGAGTCACACGCGAGGAAAATCACTTATATGTCACTGCCATATTTCAGACATGTTGCTGCCAGATCATGTGTCATGTCACGTTGGTGGGTGTTCGACATGACATAACGTAACAATCTGCATAAGTTTGTGTAAAAAACCTATTATTATAAAAACAATACTATGGTTAATATAATTTGGGAGGGAATGTAACGTATCCCCTGAAATGCTTCGCGGACCCGTGAGGTTACAGTTTGACAAAAACTGGTCTAAGGCGTCACTCTCACAAAAACAAAGGGGGGATTGATTGCCAATGGCAGAGAGATCAGAGTCCAAATCTAGCTCGGATATTTTCTGAAGATAGTTTTTAATAAGCTGTTCCCCACTTCTTTCACTCACTCTCCCACACGAATGTGGGTGCATTTCCATAGGTCAACCCTTCCTATCCTTAACCCAATAGTGTAAGTATTACATATGCAAATAATCTAAATGGTAAGTAAGACGCAGCTCACAAAAATAAATGGAGCCATATGAAATTTGAATGGAGATAAATATTACATCCTGTCTTCCTTCCACTGATACAAAAAAGTAGGCGCCTTGGTGGTACCCGTCTACAAGAGACGTCATAGACTTTTTTTTTATAAGTCCACCAGCAGTTTCCTCCTGTCAGGTCAGGTAGACAACGACCGTGGTTCGTCTCACGTCGGGTTGACCTTCCGCGTCTTCCCAGCAGGGGCGCTAGTAGGACAGGAATAATTAACATTGCTTGAGATAGCGACAACATAGCCTGAGAAATCACATCAGAGATAAGGAAGGGATTTATCTTCGTTTTTTCCCCTCTTAGTTTGTGGATAGGGGCGGGGGTTTGGAACGGATACGTTGCAGTTAGCATTGTGGGGGAGGGGGCTTGCCATTTTATACAACAGTGGACAGCCTGTGTATAAATCTTTAACGTTTGGAAAATAACGCTTCGGAGACAACGGTGTTAGTGTGACTAGCCTTTTGAAAGCAGGTTTTGATTCAGGACAAAATTATTTTTTTATTGATTTTTGGTTTTCATCTTATGTGTTACATGAACGCACACATATAAAATAGCCCCATGACTTCTTTGGTGCTGACTGACAGCTGACAGCTTTGAAACGCTACTAAACCAAATTATGAATCCCTACGCCGGATCATATGATCTGCAAAACCATATGTTTAGCAGCTGTCACTTCTGACAATCAAAATTTAGGTATATGCCTAAATGTTAACTGTCAGAAGTCTGCTGTGGACTGTCAGTCAGCACCAAAGAAGCCATGGGGCTACTTTAGTTTATATAATGTACTAGTGGCTCTTTGAAGCGTCGGCTACATATTATTGCTCTAAAATGGTTTTGAAGGTTTTTATTGGACACATTTTCATTAGCGTGTCCATCCTTGATCAAGTACCGGGTGAAGATAAGGGTAGAAGTGGGGTAGGGGGAATGTGGATGTAAGTATTACATTCTTTCTAGCAGTTTTGAGATCCATCTACATTGATCAATCTATGTTCTTATCATAACTAGAGTCTTAACCTTTCTGTTTGTGTTTAAATTTGAAATATTTTCTATAATTTATCCTTATATTTGAAGTTTATACAGGTTTATCTGTTTGCCAAACCCTTCTTTCACCTCTAACAAGACGTGTATTAATCACAACTTGTGAATGTGGGGAATATCAAGCCTCCACCATGGTTCGGATTCCAAGTTAAACTGTAGGTCCTCCATTTCATTTCACAATCACCCTACCATTACATTTTAGCGTAAGTGCGTGTAACTCGAACGGGTAGTAAGACGCGGTGCTAATAATAATAATAATAATGTTTATATTAATCTTTAGAAATCAAGTTAGAGTGAAAAAAATTAATAGCCTGATATATTAATAGAAAGTTACAATATAATCATAGGAAATATCCATAGTTCGTGGCGTAGAACAGTCTCGCAGTAAACTGTCACCCTAAAAGAAATGCACGATCTATTTTTAGAATTATAAATTCAAATCACTAGTGATAAGATATTAAGTTAAAATGATTTTGTACGTCCACCATATTGAAACGTATTAACAGTTTGAAAAATTACGTACATATCCTACATCGTCTGGCCTATGTTTAAAGAGTATCCCTGCTAAATTTAATTAAAATTAGTCTAGGTTTTTGACAGTTACCAAGCAACAAATAAACAGATACAGATTCTCTAGTGGCCACTATATTGAAAATAAAGAAAAAACATATAACTTACATACATATTTAGGGTTAGATTCAAATAATGTCCCTACTAAATTTGTTAAAATTGGTCGACGCATATGGCGGTAATCGCCTAGCAAAGAAAGATACGGCCAGGCAGACGAAATGCCAAATGGTCAAGTTAAAACATAACGCTTGGTCAGTAAAATAAAAATAGCTTCTGTTGGTAATTATTGAACTTTTGTCTTAAAGATCAGTTTGACGAAAATATCGTTTCCGTCATGTCGTTCAAGATGTGGCCTTGTAGAAGGCATCCCATCACCCAGTTTATTATAGGCAACCCTAGTTCAACACACTGCAATGATCTTCCTTACATGGAAACAATTAATGTTGCAACCCCCCCCTTAATCTCTATAAGGTGAGAGAGGCAGTAAATTAGGTAAAGATTTACTTGGTTGAACATAACAATTTTATTTGGTCAAAAAACAACAACAATGTGGTGAAAACATTCAACACCGCGTGAAGCGCGCTTTTCCGTCCAACTCCGGAATCAATACTTTACAAGGAAAACAAATGTTACCTCCTCAAAACAAGTTACGTTACATAAACTTCATCAAAAGTTACGGTCCGGGATCTCAGTGAAATGGTCTATGGTTTATAGTTCCTTGGTTACTTCGCTAAAATGATTAGTTCCTAAACTGGTTACTTTAACATTATAGTTATCCACCCTAACATAAATATAACTTCCATACTGGCGCTCGTAGCAACCGTGACGTCATAGCAATGACACAAGGCCACAAAATAATATAAACCTATCAACTCTACTTGACGATAACATAAGCCTGGTTTCAAACCCAGGTTAAAACCTAATATTGGCAAACATAAGAATTACAAATAAATGGGGCTTATGCCCTGAATATAAGTGGTGGCGAAAGCGACGGTCTAACTTCCAGCCGCGATAAGCGCGAAGTATAGCCAAATATTAAACAAAGATAATTTAATAGCAAAGTCAAAACAGTAATTTAGAAGAATTCCCCCCCATGACGCCGAAATAGTAATTTTGTAGAATAATAATATTCCCCCGAAACCCTGTCGCTGCCCTCACCTCTTATCCTCAAGCCGGTGGGGTAGTAAGTGTCCTGAGATCCCGGTACCACACGTATTTATACAAACTATAATTCTCAGAAAGGGGGGCGGATCGAAGGAAGGGAAGGTTGGAGAACATTACAGACTAAAGGGGGAGGGGAGGTCCGAGGCGCACGTCGAAGGACGTAGCATATTCTCGAAGCTTCGGCGAAGGCGGAAATGGCTGGTCGCTGGCCGACCACGTGGCCCAGCTATTAGCGGCCTAGCGAGGCGCAGACACACCTTCACTCGGCTTGTTGTGTTTGGCGAGAGCGGAGGTCGCTGGTCAAGTTAGTGCCGCGTGTTGACCCAGTTGGCTGTCCCAGTTAGCTGTCCCAGTTGGCTGTCCCAGTTGGTAAGTGTTGTTACAACGTAAGTTGTTACAATGTGGTTTAACAAATTATAGTAGATTTTTTAAAACTATATCTAAGTGTTTTATAAATACATAGGAAACGATTCAGTATCCAATATACACCTTTATAGCTTTGAATGATATTTAATTTAGTTCAAAATCGATTTTCGCTGTTGATTTAATTCCATTCTTCACTCCTTTCTAGGCGTCTGGGCTATCCATATATTTACTATATTAAGTGATGAGGAAGGCAAAATTGAGGAGGTAGTGGTGAATGAGAGTATATCTACACACATTTGCGTGGAGGGAGAGTGGGAAATTAAAATTAATCTGTAAAACAGTGGGTCTAGAACGGGGTAAAAATCATCCTCGTGGGGATGAACGATTAGCTAGTCGAATAAAAAAGTAGCGGCTCTGGTTTAGAAAACTAAGATTTACGGCTGGATAGCTTGTTGTGCTGTCCACATGACACCTTCTATTCGTAAATGCTGGCATTATTATCGCTAACGGCGGCAGCCACTCGGTTGGTATATTTCGCTTGCTAGCTCACCCCATTAAATTATTTATTTACAGTAGTCCTACGAGGATAAAGATGATATTCTTTCGTTGTAAGAGACAACTATGCCTAGTATTTGTTATTTCGCTTGCCATGATACTAATCAGAGCTTTTATACTATTTATTAAGTTTTGGTTTTGTTTTAGTTGAAAGGATTTACTGGAAAAACCAGGAATTTTGAATGAATAGGTTTATAGTGTATTTTTAAACTCAACTCAACAATATATATATAAAAAAAGTTAAAATGTTTTCAACAAAACACAGTGTATATAAACTATACATTCCCTAGGGGCTAGCAGAAAATGTAATGAAGCGAATTGAAGTGACCTCCCATCCCCTTCTATCTTCCCCCGTACCCCCATAAAAATATTGTCTCCCCCTTATACTTTTTAGCGAGCACAAAGAGTATAGAGCTAGTTTAGGCTACACGTGTATCACCGACCCCCTACAGGCAAACATTGCGTCAAGCCAACCAACCACTCAGAGCGACCATTAACAGAGAAAATGTTTCCGATATGGTAGGACGAAAAAAATACAGCACTAGACTAAGTTGGATATGCAAAATGGCTACAAATAGCAAATACACCACAATCGATGAGTTTCATTTATATATAAAAAAAAACAAAAAATACAATGGGCCTACAATCGTACAAGTTTTCTCGTGTTATAGCTTGAAACAAAATTTTCAAAAAAAGTATATCAGTAAACTACGTAGTTTTTTTTTGTAGAGCAATATACGTATCATAATGTTGATCACAATAATAAAAAAAAGACTCTTCATGAACACATTTTATTTTTAACCAAAATGGTTTGAATCAATTTAAATTTACAAAAATTAAATTGTTTGCTAATTATATTCTAGCTCTTTTATATCTGTAAAAATAAAAACACATTCTTATTTATCTTGGAAAACCAATCCCTAAATACCTTTTTTGGGGGGGTCTAAATTTAGACCCTTTTATGAAAATTTCAATTTTTTTTTTTNTTTTTTTTTTTTTTTAACTTTTCATAAGTAAACTATCTTTAATTTATTTTATTTTAGGAATATAAATATACATTAATAATTTATTATTCGTCGTGTTAAATAGTTATCAGGTCAAATTATAAAAGAGTTGTTATTTTTTTTTCAAAGCAATATTTTCAAAAATAAGCCACTTTCAAGATAATAAATAATAAAAGAATTATTAAATAATATTGTAGAAAATTTACCATATACTTATTTTTAACCAAATCCCTTTCAAAAATCATAAAAATCCTAAATCATAATCTAGTGGCCTAAAATATTCACCATTACAATACTGTCTCTTAATATGAGGAAGTAAAACAACCCAACCCATTGACATTGATTTTAAAAACGAAACCAGCTCTTGGAGTGCTTTGATTCGTTATGATTCCACGTACTAAACGCATCCCTCCCTGTATTGGGAGAAAACAATAGTCACGCGTACATAGCCAGGGTTACAAACATAGCTCAGCCTAGTCTGATTTCCCACAACCACCCAACCTTCATCCCTTAACCTCCCACCCCAAATCACCTCCTTCCCCAAGGCTCTCATCGAAGACTTGGAGATCGCTTTGTATGCCCTCTTACACACTGCTACGATAATAAGTAGTCAGAGGGTTGTTTTTCTCTTTCCGCAACGTAATTCCTTTGTTGAGCCCTCCCACCTCATTCCCATTGTGATTATTAAGGTTTCACTCTACGACAGAGGAACACGACGTGTGCCTTGCATTAACGAGCGTGATAGTAGCTTCGTTGGTTTAGAATGTAGTGTTGTATGACGCGTCGTATTCGTCGGTGCTAATGGCGCTGTGGTTCCGTATGGCGAGGGTAATAAAGACTGTTGTAATATTATGGTTAGAGAGATAATTGTATCAATTTTTTTTTTATGATGTAGGTCGAGAACTTCTGGGCTATTAACGGAGAGGACTTCCGTGGTCCCTTCCCTGGGGAGTAAGTGGTTAGGGGAACTGAGAGATTGGGTCAACCACCAGTCCTTAGGGAACCTCGCTTAATTCTGGGTGGGAGTGACCAAATTATAGTGAGATTCTGACGGGAAAAACATTATTTAACAGATATACCCGTTATTAAAGTAATTCCAATATATTTATACGTCAAATCACGTGATCTTAAGATGTCATCTACACTAATATTATATAGAGGAAAGATTTGTCTTTTTGTTTGTAAAGGATAAGCTCAAAAACTACTGGACCGATTTTAAAAATTCTTTCACCAATATAAAGCTACATTATCAGCGAGTAACATAGGCTATTTTTTATTTTGATTTTTTTTTAATTTAATTTATTCCTCATAAAAATGTCGATAGTCACTCATATTTTATGGTAGAGTCTATGATGATTCTTCAATATGTGGGTTGAAAATAATAATTCGGGGAGGGGGGAAGGGTCTAGTATTTGATATAAGCAATCAATACATATAAAATTAAATAATAGAAAATGTTATCAATGTTTGCCTCAAAGGAATATATTTGTATTGCCAGGAACGCTAGTGACTCACACTGGAGGTCACACGGTCTGAGTCGTCAGACTCACAATGCATGCCGGTGATGGGCAGCTCTAGAGTCTAGTCTCAGCCGTGCGCAGTCGGTGAGGTTTTATTACGTTGTTTTCTCCTCCTCCCGTGAAGGTAATGCGGTTGCACTTCCATTAAACTGTTCCACTCCTCTTTATTAGTTGGAATAAGTCACTAATAACTATGGTGATAAGCGTCCTAATTAAATGGATGGAGTGTGGATTAAGATTAAGGCATCAAACTTGTAGAGTTCCTTTGAGATGGGGGTGGGTTTTGAATCCCGGCTGGGTGTAATACGGTGTTTTTTTTCAAATATTTATTCCATAAGATGGCAAATATCGTCCCTCTAAATTCTTCCTTCTCAGTCTTATTCCGTTAATGTAAATATGCGGATAGCCCGGATGTGTATGAAAACAATAAAAAAAGAAAATAGTTTTAAGGTGCTCATGAGCTTTCTCGATGTGTGAATACATAGATTGGTGTATTTAAATTTAGGAATGATCCATATTGTATGTAAAAATATCCTGGTACTTTATTGAAATGAACACTGACTTATAGAGTAAAGAGCCTTTGGATATATATATGTTCACTACAAATATTTCCCTTGCACTACTAGTCAGCGATTTTAATCATGGTTGTCAAATTCGAGAAAAATTAATAACTAGCTGGCTCGTTCAAAGCATTGTGCTTCAACTTTGCAATGACATCTCTCAACTATAGATTTTATAACTATAAACTCACGATTTCTAGAATATAGATCCTCTTCCATCATTTAATCTTCAATGTGTAGGATCTAATTTTTTTTAAATTAGGTCATTTCACTAGAATTATTGTGGAAATATATGGTTTAATCATGGATTCACTATTTAAAATGTGTAAACTTTGATATGCTAAACATAGAATCAATAATAATCTCGTGTCTGGGCTACATCACGTTTATCTCAGTTTGTGGGAAGATTAGCCAGTACTGATGTACCACTGCCCAGGGGACACCCAAATGTTCTAATTGTACATCCCTTCCGTGGAGGCTCTTTCCATGTCCCGATGAAATGAAGGGATGGTGATAATGGATATGAGGGTGTGGGACCAATTAAAATCATAACCTAACGTTAGACAAATAAACCAAATCAACCAAACCCTGGTGACAATGGGAATTATTTAATACACTTTTGAGAAAAATCACCCAGTACCAGCTGGGGATAGAGCCCAAGATCACTAGGTCAGCAGCCATAGGTTCTGACCCCTAAGACTACGAGGCCAGATATTGAAGTAAATGCCTCTTAATCTTAAAAGATAAGATTAAAATCGGTTTGCTCTAGCTCGAGAAATATATGTCGTAAGACACTGTAAATTTATGAAACTGTGGCTTCCCCTTATAATATTTTTTAAATAAAACATTTTGGGACCATTTGTGAAAAGCTATTTCGAATAAATATGGGACAAATATCTTTAAATACATAATAGCTACAAAACTGTTCCTCGTGCGAACCAAAGATTTTAAGTCACAATTTTAAACTTAAAAAATAATTAATGGTGGGAAATTAGTTCAAGTCCTAGTAATCCCACCTAAAACTAAAGATTTATTCCAAGGAATTATAATTTCCTTAAAAGGACGCGTTTAATGTATAGGATTTGTTTATTGTAATTCATGCAAGGGAAAGTTTATAGAACAACGGTGTCATGGAAATTACTAGATCTTTTTCTCTTAACTTCAACATTTCCCCATCTAATACTGCTATGCTTATAAGTATAACAGATATTCAAAAACTGTTATTACCATGTGAAGAAAATTACACTCGATGTTTCTATAGCAATATCTAATTTTTTTTAAAAAAAAAAGGTGTTACTATAAAAACTACCATAAATATCACCCTTAACTCGCGTACCCTATATCCTCACATTAATCTAAGGGTTTAGGCACGAAGAGGGAGAAATAATGATTAAACCACGGTGATAAATTACATGAAGAAAAACCATCCTCAGTGTCATCACGTCTGGGATGAGAGCTTTCGGCTGTCCTCTTTAAACATTTCCTCTCACATTCCATTGTTTATTCGTTGTTCCTTTCTCAAACTCATCTTCTAGCTTGCTATTTTTTTCTCTTGTTATTTTACACAGTTTATCTGAGCTTGGCCTTCTTTTTTTTATCGAACCCATCTTCAAATAATACTTGATGCTCAGTTTAGTCATCATGTGTCCATTTTCAAATGACCCCCTTCAGTGGCGTCACTCTCGTGTTAGATTGGCCTACTTATGACGAGATTAGGGTTCAAATGCCAGTTTTATCCATTGAGAATGATTTTTCCTAAATGGTTTCACAATTTCCTTCCATTAATACATTAATATGCGGGTATATTACCTCTAAAAATCTTCCTTAACTATCCATAGTGTAATTATTATATATGTGTATAGCTTGAACAGGTATTAAGACGCGATAGTAATTAAAAATATAATTAAATATCCACTTCATTGACGACCATCCATTATATTACAAGTTTGCCTGTTGCATCTGAACACAAAACCAGAGTTAATGAGGGAGGGTAGGGAAATAATAGTAATAATAACAAATACCAGTATTAAAATAAAATAACATAATTAACATTTCACCAAGTTAAATAATCCATAACAGTCATCAAAGACGACAGAAACAAACATCAAAGTAAATGTTAATAAAAGTAATTAAACTCCCAAAAATGAAGGATTGAGAAACATTCTCAGCTTTATCATTTTTTTCCCCTTACCAAACCTAACAGTAATTTAACTGTTAAAATGAACACACACTTTCAAGCAGGACAAAAAATTATTTTATTTATTCTTGTGATATATCTAAAATATAATCGCTTTCATTGCAAGCGATAAACAAGACAAGTTTTATTTGACGGGAGTGTCGGTAGCACGAGTTATGGCAGTATTTTTTAAAAGATTTTATAGAAAAACTTTTATTTTGTCAAAAGAAATAAAATAATTCTTGAGTAGAAATATAATTTAATTTTCTTCGCATGGTTATATAAACAATTCTTCATTATTTGTAAAGGATGTCCTGGAATTTAAAGACAACTTTTTCTCTTCATTTAAAAAGTTAAGCATGAAAATTTCGCTTTTCTCATGACAGATATTCAACAACTGTCGATATCTTCATATGAAGAAAATTTTACAACTATGTTTTTATTGGAGCAATATTATATTTATTTTAACAAAAAAGAAAGGTTTTTCTATAAAACACCGGCCATATCTCACCTACCCTACACTTCCACCTTAAGTATCAAGATAAGTTCTCCTTAGTTGTTTTAAAATATAGACATATATATGATTCTGTCACTACGTCTGACGTTTTGCACGTATGCTGTCACACATACACAGGTTGATCAGTTCACACATTAATCTTACTATGCCACAAAGAGACAGGTCATGCTACTTAAATGATTATTTATTTTCCTTTGTTCTTTGATATAATATTTCTTCTCGTTTTCTTGTATATGGCTGAGTGGTTTCATATTCCGACTACGCACCTCAAGGGACAGAGGTTTGACCTCTAATATTGTGCTTAACCTAATTTAGGAATTGTGAGCACGGGATGTGTACAAACCTCCAAATGGCAACATTCCAGGCCCAGTGGGAGAATAGGATTCAGGTATCTTACCACCCGCTTCGATGTTCGTACGGTTCAAGGTGTCGGGAAGATCGGTGCCTGAATACCAGTGAGGACTACTAGGGTTATTTTTTCCCTAATGGTTTTCTCCTCTCCGACTACACTCCCTATAAGTTCAACCTTCCTAATCCCCAACACATTAGCACAACTAGTAAATGTGCCTATAGCTCCAACGGTAGTAAGACACGCTGCAAAAAAACCTATGAAACAACACTAATAATATTATATTGTAAAACTTTGTTACATTTTGCTATTTTATAGTTATTGATGATAGCTATCAAAAGTAACAACTGCAGATCACACGAAGACGTACGAACTCGTGAAATTAGATCTAGAAACTTGTTTTTTTAGGATCTAAGATGTTCATGTTTAGTTTGTTAGTTTTTATTATACACCAACAGTCCCGCACGGCGTTGCCCGTGACCCACTGTGGTATGATATTTATATAAATACTCTTTATTCCCTAGCCCGTGGGAATTTCAAAAAATCCAGCCTAATTCCTTGTCTACATCATAAAGAGAACCTCTGTGCAAAATTTCAGATTTCTAGTTCAAAGGGTTTGGGCTGGGCTTTGATGGGTCAGTCAGTGAGCTGGGACTTTTCTTTTTATATTTATAGATTATTTTTCTTGCAAAAATGCTCGTCAAAACTATTTAAAATACATTTTGATGAAGCGCTTGGCCATGGTGTTAAAACAAACTGTGCTAAAAGTGTATTTAAAAAACATTATTCTTTGAAATTATTTAGGATTAAGATTATTTATTATTATTGACCCGGTTTTCAACAAGGGCCCTCAGGCATATATCAGCCAACATAAGTACAGTAGAGCCTCGATTATCCGACCTAAACGGGATAGGATAGCTGAAATATCGTATAATACGGAACTATGGAGATAGGAGTGGGAGAGAAACAAATTAAAATTAAATGGAAGTAAATTATAAATATGAAATAAAGTTAATTAGTAATCTTTATTATGAGGTGCATTTGGCGACAAAGAAACCACGGGAATGGGGAAAATAGTATGTATGCGCACACTGTCAAAAAAATGTAAATAGCATGTCATAAGATTAAGACGGATAAAACGGTATGTCGGACTCCGGGACTCTATTGTACTTATTTATGTTTAGTAACTATGATAACTTTCATAAGAGAATATAAATAAAACATAAAAACATTAAATTCAAGAGGGAGAACATTATTTCTTATTCGTCATCCCATTATGTTCATAAATCAAATATATAGATATATATTTTAAAGGAGTGATCATTAAATTAGACAATTGACACGTCTGGAAAGCCAAGCAAAAACACAACCCACTATATTGTGGGCGTCCCTAGGCAGTAAAGTCAGTATTTTTAGCAGGATTTTGAAAAGAGAAAAAGGCGGGGTCGTTAAATTTCGTCACGTTTGAGTGTTAAAGAGATAGTTTGGTTAATAGGTTTGTGCCTTTGGGACCACAGAGCTCCGTGTCAAAGCTCACAAAACAATAGCCCGAGCGCCGTTTGACTGATACAACGCCGACACGCCTCATTTCGAGTTTTAGGATGTAATATTATTATTTGGCCTAAAGTCATTTGGCCTAAAGTGTAGGCTAAATGCCTTTAGGCCAAATGCCTTTAGGCCAAATGCCTTTTAGGCCAAAT
>CABFVX010003649.1:50900-71824 GCA_902151425.1 Timema shepardi | reverse complement strand
ACACAAAATATTTCAATAAAAACCGTTGAAGGTTTTTCTTTCCCTGAATCAAATATATTTCTCCTCGCAGTATAACAATGTCACGTGTATGGTTGAAATGATATTTCTGCCTCGTATCTAGTTTACTCTGTCTTGTTTATTTGTGTGTGTGTTTGAAAAGACGTAAAATATTGGACTTGGGGGAGATGTGCCGCCTCAACAGAAGAATAAATGTCCTTATTTCTCAGTTGAAAGTCATAAAGCCCCTATGCTTATTCGTGTTATTTTGTTTTACTACTGAAAGTCCCTCGTTACCGCCCTGCTCGTCGTGAAATAGGGCTGTTCATGCCAACAGAGACAGTTTGGTTTGTTCATCAGGGGTTAGCAACATTTTCACAAGTGTGGATCATAGACGGTTCACTTAAATTATATGTGATCTAAATCGTTCTAGGGCATCAGATTCTTAATAGAATGGTTTTCTAGTGACAGGAAGATCGACTTTTGAATCTATTCTGATTCATTAGGTCAGTTTTTTTTTACACAATGTAGTTTTCAAAATCTTCGGTGGAGAATTATGGTGCATTTACTTAAAATGTACGCTTATGGTTTTTCTTAAATTAGATGGTTCCTGGCTTTATAATAATAATAATAATAATATATATATACATATATATGCTACGGTGACCGCATAGTCTCTTAACAGAATGGACTGCCGACGACAGGGAAATTAGGGTTCTAATCCCGTTCGGTTGACTCGAGGCCGATATTTCATACATGGTTTATAACTATCTATAGAAACAAATACGAATACACTTCCTTTAAATCTGACCTTCCCCATCTGTAACACACTAACATAATAATTAGTAGATATGCGTATAATACAAACTGGTATTAAGATGGCCTGCTAAATATATTCATATATAAAATTATCAATGCACTAAAATTTGAATATTATATAAATAAATTGTAAAGAAAATAAGATTAACGATTGACTGATATACAAACGGCTCTCGGGTTAAGAAACCGAAAGTTAGCTGTCACAATAAAGAACACCTACTACATCTTTTTATTAAATATTATTATGTCATTGATTTATTTAGTACTTTGATCCCATTTATTTGTTTAGTCAAGAGCCACCACTGGTCTAACCAACCACCAATATTTCCCCTTGAATTATGTCTGACGACCGCCACTGTTTTTTTTTAAAAATCAGACCTTGTAATGAGGGTCGGGTGTAATCGAACAAAAACACACCGTGGTTGTAAGTCTTTCGAGTTAATTGAAATATTTCACAGAAGCACAGCATACAATAACTTACGCCTCGCCGCCGTGTTCTTCCGCAAGTCCAAGAACAATGTACAGGCCATTACCTAAAGTATATAAACCTACTAAGTAATCTACATTAATAATCATGATCCCCCCGCCCCCCTTCTAATCTCTACTACTCGTCTATTTTTGTCGCGTTGCTCAAGTGAATATTATTGCCCACGGGATTTGTAAATAGTTTACACCCTAATACGGTAAGTTTGGAATAAATTATACGGTTGAACGAACAAATAATAATTAAATGCGGCGTAGTCATCATTAACAAAAGGTCACTATTTATCTTATGGGTAATTTCATAAGTGACAGCTGCGGTGAAACTGGCTTCATGTGTGAACATATTAAATCATTTTGATAACTTTTTAAGGGTTTTAGAAAATAAATCTAATGGAACTTAAAAAATATTTCTGTGTATAGTTTAATTAAGTAATTAATTTTAAAGCCATTTTCATGGAGACTATCTTGTTTAAATTTGTAGTTTGAAATTGTTTAGAATATTAGTATAGTTATTATTAGTATAATTATTCAAAGTCTATGTACAAAGTTAATTAGAGAAATTTAGTGACATAATATTCCCAAACGAAAAATATATGTTTTGTTTACACGTTGTTACACAGTACATAAGAAACAACATTATTTCTACAACAGCTAGACATTTCTGATGTTTAATTTTAAAAAAAGGCATGTATACTGGATGTAATTACATGATTTGCATATTCTATTTGGAAGCACTGTTTATAATATAATTATATGACAAGGCAAATCCCACTATTTCCTCTCCCCATCCCCTGTAGATGGAAACATGAAATTTTGTGTGAAGGTTCCTTTTAGGTCCTAGATAAGAGATAAAACGGGATTTTGCGAAATTTGACCACTAAAAGGTGAAAAGGAGAGGGGGGTTGAAAGTTTCCAAAATTCAATAATGTATTTTTTGAACCAATATACGCAGAGACTTGAAATTTAAAATAAAGGTTCTTTTCTTGAGTTGGGCTAAGCATTTTTTGAAGATTTAAAAAAAAATTATCCCCTAAGAGCGTGGGGAGTGGGGAAGAGGGGGTTAAAATATTTCAAAATTCACTAATGCATGTTTTCAAAATTAACTAATGTATCCTTAGAACCAGTGCATATAGAGGCTTGAAATTTGAAATTAAGGTTCCCTTCTAGAATTAGGCTAGATGTTCTTGAGGGTTTTTCAAATTTTGTCTCCTCTGAGGGTGAGGAGGGTGCAGAAATGTATGCGACTCACTGATTCCCTGATTACAGTATTTTCTCAAATCCAGGGCCTTAAAAACTGAAATTTCGCTTAACAGGGAGGTAGAGGGATTTCCCTATACAGCAAAAATTTCTAAAATCGGGAAATTTAGAAATAGATCAAGATAATTGTGAGGGGGCGGGGGCTTTGTTAAAAAAAACTACTTCTCAGCAGAGTATAATACTGAAATTTGACAGGCAGGTAAAAAGACCACTCCAAATAAATATCAAGCACGGAAAAATGGTAAAGTTTTAATTGGGACCTTGGGAAAGAGGGAGAGGGAAGGCATTAACAGAAAATACACATTTCAAGGAGAAGTTGTTTGAATGGAAAGCGGGGAATGGACGTCAACAAACTAAAGTTTTCAAAACTAATAAAAATGACTACTTTCCCCGCACGGTACGGAATTTAAAATCAGCAAGAAGGTATAAATAACATTCTAAATAGTCATAAAAGTCCTAAGGTTTTAAATAGAGAAAACAGGGCCGAAGGGAAAGGAGGGTTGGAAAAAAAAAGTTTTAGATGAGGCCAAAATACATTTGCCAGAAATGTAAATGGATTACTCCTATTACATAATACATTTTAAATATTTTTTATTTAGAAAAGGAGGTGGTGAATTAGGGGTTTTCAAAATTTCCAAAACCAAAATAATTAATTACTTTTCAGCGTAGTAGAAGATTTAAATTTGTCAGGCAAGTATAAGATTCCTAAAACTAATATAAGAACACTATTTGGTGTGATATGAAATATAAGTTCATTAATAGACATTTCCGGAGAACCTATGACGTCTGAACATATATAACTTCAAAATCTAAGCCCGGAAATGGAATAACACGATAATGATACAGCTTTTATAGAACACTACTTTCATGTGTGTGTTTTATCCTTTTTAATTTTTCTACCATTTATATTTTTACTATATTTACTTTCTGCCATTAATATATATCAATTTCTAGCTCTATCATTCTTTATGATTTATTAATTACCTTTATTAAAAAGTATTTTGATCTAATTTCTACTCTTTATGATCTTTTTACTCTAAAATATTTCTTCCAGCCAAAGCTGGGTACTTCATGAAAGGTGTACTTAAAAATGTAAAAAACATAAAAAGTGCAAAAGGGGTAAAAAAGTGCAATACGTGTCAAAAGGGCACATCGTTTTTTTTAAAGGCTAAAAGGGATAAACAGGCTTAGCGAGGTAACTTAAAGAGTGGTAAAAAATTGACTAAATCTACATTTTAATCTTTTCCCCTCCCTTTTGCACGTCTTAACAGTTTTTGCCCATTGTTAATTTTAGGCTTTTCATCCTTTTTACCTATTTATCTTAAACTTTTTCTTAAAAAAATCGATTACTTTTACTCTTTACCCTTTTTAACCTATTTACTATTTTTACCCTAAGCTATTATCCCGTGCAAAGCTTGGTACTTCATGCTAGTGTATCATAAATGAGAGATGAAATGGTTACAATCTCTTTCATAACAAAATATACACCCTTTACACTTTATAAATATCTCATCAAGTTTAAAATCCCCGTATAAAAATGAATGCTCGTATCTACTAAATGTTTCATTGATGCCTTTGACTCATTTAATACCGACACGTACGCTTTGGTTGTTTTAGAGGTGGTCAGATCTAATTAGAGAATAATGTACATATTTGTATGGAAATATGATTTTGATATTTTACAAACTTGTTTTATTATTAATTCTTTTTACACCCGATATGGTGCATAGAGCAGGAACAAAGCTTTACTACTTCGGATATTCCTAGTTTCAGTTTCTGTGATAGGCTAATTTTGGGTGTAGTGGGTAGTCAGCTTACCCACCCTATGAATTTCTACGAGCAATTGAGAAAGAGCCTACACAATTTGCCGGAAAGGTACTTTAATATTCCTCAAATTTGTATCCCTTAGTAAAAATCCATTCGGCTGGGTTTGAACCCATGAACATAATATAAAATATTTATTAATACGAGAAAACTATCGCAAGAAAAGTTAGTTTTCAAATAACCGATAGCCTATATCCTTTAAAGATCTTGGAGGGATAATTTCGATAAGTCGATAAAATAAGGAAAGTGCTCTTAAATAGTGAGAACGATCTTTATCTAAAGATATTTTCTTTTTTGTTGATTCTATACAATCCACTTATCATACGAAATACAGATAGAAGTTACTATATGTACTTTATATATTCATAGGCCAAGCTTTGTTATCTGCAGTTTTTTTTAACACCTCGAGCTCCTACCCGTTCGGGTTATTAGCTTATGTACTAATTACCCTAGTGGTTTTAGGGATTAGGAAGGCTATATTTATAGGAAGTATACCTGCATTTGCGTGAAGGGAGCGTGGAAAAACATTTTAACAAATCACCCTCAGTACACTCGACCGAGATTCAATCCTCGATCTCTTCGTCATTGACAGTCTAGTCTACTGCAAGAGAAGCGCGTTAGACCACGCGGCCACCGAAACGAGTTGGTCTGCAGTAGTCATTTTATAAATATATAATCATTGCCTATAAAATAAAACTAATGTTAATAATACTATACCCAAAATAATATGTTTGTATTTTCTAAAAGGCTCTTCCTATGAAAATTGGACTGTTGACTGTCAGTTGTTTTACGAATAAGATGCAAATAAATTGTTTTGGACTCATTTTGCTATTGTTTGTTTTTACTATTTTTGTTGGTCGGTCGTTTTTAACTCTGTCATATCTATAGGTGTTTTTAAGTTGACAAAATTTTAAAATATATTCTACATAATTCAAATAAAATATTTTAGTACCAGTAATTATTTAAAGCAATTACTTTCAAATGGTCTAATAGTTGTAAACACTTGGGAAATATCGATATATTTGTGAACGCACTCACAAACCAAGGGTGACCAGGAATGACAAAATAAATTCTTTGAATTTCTTTTACCAGCATACCCATTTCCATCATTTTATATATCTAAAAAAACAAGTGAAATGGCACAGAAGGAATCAACAGTTGGAGAGAGGATTACAGACTCGGGACTGTTACTTTTTTTCATTTTTTTTTTTTTCAAATATTTCAACCAAAAGTTGATAAAGTCGTCTCCTTCCACTCACAATTGCTTCGTTGACGTGTCATTCCAAGCCTTACCCATACTCTATTCTTCACGGACCTAGTCAAGTGTAACAGTACTTATCGCGGAATAGCAGCCATGTATCTCTCGTCACCAAATGCTATTGTTAGCTTCTAACTCTTCTTCAAATGCCTTCTAGAGTAGTTTTTAAGATGAGAAGAACTCGATTGGATAAGAAACCATGTCTCGTCACCAAATGCTATTGTTAGCTTCTAACTCTTCTTCAAATGCATTCTAGAGTAGTTTTAAGATGAGAAGAACTCGATTGGATAAGAAACCATGTCTCTTCACCAAATGCTATTGTTAGCTTGTAACTCTTCTTCAAATGCTTTCTAGAGTAGTTTTAATATGAGAAGAACTCGATTGGATCATCAACCATGTTTCGTCACCAAATGCTATTGTTAGATTCTAACTCTTCTTAAAATGCCTTCTAGAGTAGTTTTAAGATGTAAAAAAGAGCTCAATTAGACTAAGAGCCATGTATGCATCTTCACCGAATTCTCCTATTAGATTCTTCGAGTGCCTTCTAGAATAGTTTTAAGGTGAGAAGAAATAAATTTAAATTGGCAAAAGGCCCAACATATTTTACCAAATAGATAATTCATATACATGTTCAGGATACACTCCCAACTATTTTCTCCAAGGTTATCCATATTTGATAGTAGTTATTGTCAGCACTGCTATATATTATTGATAACATTTTAAATGGCGTTGATTAGGAAAAATAGATTTTGTAACCCCAAACTGTTAAAACATGTATAATAAAATTATTCAATTTTTTATTTAAAAAAACCTGTTGGATAAACGTTTAGTTTAAAAATAAAAATCTTTAAGCTTAATAGCTATAAATACTTTATATGTACAAGGTGTTCGTAAAATCAACGCTCAAACAACAGATATAGTTTGTTTGAACAAAAAATTATAGAAAATTCCTATAAACTTACATCCGGCAAACTATACTAATACCATTAAATTGTGTTCAAAGTTTCAGCTTACAACGCCGGGCAAGCATGCATGTACAGCAAGTTGCATGGGAATTAGGCGCGCGTCAATTCCCATTTCTAGATGCAGTGTTGTGTAGTTTACTATTAATATTGTTATATATTCTGCTGACGTGCTCCAAGATGTCAAGGTGTGCAGTGCCGCGCTCCTAAATCCTATGCAACCTGTTGTACATGCATGCTTACACAGCCTTGCTCTCCCGACGTTGTACACCGAACCTTTGAACACAATTTAATGGTATCAGCATAGTTTTCCGGATGTAAGTGTACAGGTGTTTTGTATTACTTTTGGTTCAAACAAACTATAGGTGCAATTTAGGCGTTGGTTTTATGAACAGCCCTTTTATATTTTTTAATTTAGCACCACGTCTTATCACCCGTTCGGATTATTTGCCTAAGTACTGAGTATGCTAATGGATTTAGGAATTGGGAAGGTTGAATTTAGAAGAAGTGAATCCATATTTTTCACAAGGGACAGTTGAAAAAACATTTATGAAAAACCACCCCCATTTCACCCGACTAAGGTTTTAACCTCAATCTCCCCGTCCTTGGGCAGTCTAGCTCAACACGAAACCAGTGTGTTAGCAAACTACGCCACCGGGGCAGGTATCAACATCCTGTATAGTTTGAGTTGATTACAATATACATTTATATACGTTTCCTTGTAATTTAATTACAAGAAAAGTAAGAATTGTTTGAATATCTTGAAATTTTACAACGCTCCTCATTAACTTGATCAGGCCTCTCACCAGTTAGCTATTGCCGCCTCACAATAGGTTTAAACTTATTCTACATTTAAACATGTTTTTGTTCTACTTTCAAGAATTTACATACCAAAGCTATTCTACTAAACATTTACCGTTTCAGATCCCAACGATATTATTAATTATATTATAGTTCACTTCCTCTAAATGTTGGCGAGGGTCTCATTTGCCCTTTTAAATTAGATTATCAGGTTATAAACCCGGAACTTTAACCGAAAAACCTACACACCAATAAGATCGGTAATAAACGGTAACATTTTCATAGCAAGAGCCTTTTAAAGATACCAACATGTATTTTATTTGCGTAAAATATTAATAATACCGTAATATATTATTAAGGTATAGCTAATATTTATCAAAAGTAACAGCCGCAGATAACAAGACTTTATGTATGAATATATTAAAATGGGTTTAGCAACTTTAGTAATTACCAGATACTGTTCTTAAGAAAATCAGGGTTAACGTGAAAGTAGGGTCAGTCAGGGTAAGACTGCTAGTTTTCAGAGTACATTGAGTGTATATGTTATGTACTTAAACAGGTTTATGATGTATTCGTAATCAGCGCATCGCGTAAACTTACGGATACTTGAAAGTACCTCTTTAGACATTCCACTCTCGTGGGCCAAAAAAATATATGAATTTTAGTCGACATTTATTTAAATTAGAAGAAGAGCTGTAGGGAAAGGTTTTATTCTCTTTAAGCAAAAGTATAATTTACTAAGCTGGCTAGGGGCTGTTGTAATGACAGACACGTTCGTCACACAAAAAAGGGAATTTAATTAAAAAGACAGCTCACCCGAAAAAAGAAAAAAAAAATATTTGAAAAGAATAAGATACGTGAGGGTCTAGTTGACATTTGTACATTTATATTGTTCTATAATGTCTCCTGTCAGTTTTTATACTTTGTTGTATTTCAAAAGTAAAAATGTTAATCTTAAAACTTGATATCTTATCTTTTTACGGTTAACTTTTACCATATCAAATATAAAACGGTTTGTAATTTATTTTTTGTAGCACCACGTCTTACTACCTTTTCAGGTTATATATATGCTTATGTTCTAATTACATTAATGGGTTAGGGATTAGGATAGATTAATTTTGAGAAGATACACCCGCATTTTTTTTCATGACTATTTGACTCAGAGTTTCTAGCGATTTTAACCTGAGTTGCTCCATTTTCTTGTATACCTTTTATTTAATTTATCTAATTTGGTATTATTGACTCCTAGTAGACTACTATTTAAATATAAGTTCTAATTTGTTTCCACTTATATAACTTGTATCACTTTGCGTGAAGAGAAAGTGGAAAACAATTTATGAAAAACCACCCTCAGTACCCCCGACCGGGATCGAACCCCGATCTCCCCGTCATCGGCAGTCTAGTCTAATAAGAGTTTAGCACGTTAGATCACGCCGCCACCGAAGTGGAAGTTTGTATATTAAAAGGGTAGGAAAGTCACGGTTTAATCATCTGCAAGCCTGAGCGAAACAATAAAAGTAGACATCTTTAGTCCTACTAGACTTATACAATTAAAATACTCCATTTACTTAAAACAAAACAAAAAAGGAAAATTGAACTTTTATAAAAATACAAGGAAAATCTATTTTAATAACAACTATACGAAACTCATTTGGATGTAGAGAAATTATGCGAAAACACTTAAAATAACAATAAAAATACACTTGAGTATCTTTCGTTCGTAATCAAAAATTTCAAAATTCCTAAATTAGTTAAGTTTTTTAATTGATAACTAGTATATATTGGAGATATTTCATGGAAGACTTAATACTACAATGGATTCCTTTTGATATCTTTAGAGTGGTATTTTGGTGATAGTTAAAGAGAGAAAAATATTGTATTCAACTAATCTTATAGTAATAGAAAAAATAACCAAAACGTTCCTTGGTAAGATATCTACTCCTCTGCCCCTCTCTAAACGGATATAAAGAGGTTATTTTGTGAGTTTGTGGGTTTCAATCCACGGGAACAGAAATCAAATAAAAACTACTGAACCAATTTACAAAAGACTTTTCAATGAAGCGCTCCTTTTACTCTCAGAACGGACATATGCTATATATATTTTTTTTCTGTGGCTACTGAAGCTTCAGTTTGTTAAATGTTGGTTTCAATGTATGCCAACCGCGCCGCGTATTGCGTTGCATGTATATATAAGAGAGTTTATGTGACTATGTAGGTTTGATTATAAAGAGAGAGAGACAATAAATTTAGTTGGCCGAAACTTTATAGTATGTTAAAAAAAATATTGAGCAACGACGAACTATGTATTTAGGGGGCTAAGCAGTGACGTTAAATACGACCTTATTATGTGTACTTCGTTATTTTTACCAAATTTAAAACTTATTTATTTGTACTTTTACAGCTATTTCGAGCCTGGCGCCTTAAATTATTGCCCTCTACATCTACTAGATTGCAGCTGTCAACATAAATGTTGATTCATGCAACGCCGGTTACTTGTAGCTAGAAGTATATTGAAATGATTGATTGTGTTAAAACATTTGTTATTTATAAAAGCTAAAAGTAATTTTAAATTACCAGAATATTTTATAGAAATAAAGAGTGATTTAATACCTTTAGGTATCTTAGCAACTAATTAAATCTGAATTAAAAAAAAAATATTTATGTATGAACCTTCTCATATAAATCAGAAAAACAGAAATATCTAAAAGAAAGCTAATCATCCTTTTTTATTTTGCTAAAATATATTGGTATCTCCTTTTATATTTCTATATCATAATTCGAAATCCCATGGAGTTGTACAAAATACAAGAAAAATATAAAGAATAAAAAATAGGAAATAAAATATTTGCTTAGATAAAATAAAAGTATATAAATAAGTACTCCTCTTTTTTAATGTTATACCAGCATTATACACAAGATTCACTATAAATGAAGACTTAAGAGGTCAACCTTTTATTAAATCAACCGTTTTCAAACACAAATAAACTTTTTATCAAAATGTTTTTCCCCCAAGAGACGTTTAGTTTAATATGCAATTTTTGTTGTATTTTTATACTATAAATTGTGAACGTTATTCTAATTTGAATGATGTTCCTACTAGTTAAAAATTATTGTAAAATTAGATTATAGCACTACTTTTTTCCGCTCCACGTCTTACTACCTGCCTGAGCTATGCATATGTTCACAAACGAAGTGAGTTAAAAAGGAAGGCTTAATTTATAGTAAATGTTCCCGAACTAGTAGGGAGTGAATAAACACATCACATCGGTAGCGTGGGATATGTGTCCATGGAATTTGCAGTCAGGCATTTTTATGTGGGATATTTGCATCCGGCCGTAATAATACAGTGGGATTTGCGGCTGCGGAAAGCTTTTCGTAGGATGGAGAGTTCGCCAGGATGATAGGCCACCCACCTATCCTCAACGCGCGTAGGTGGGAGTAGGGACAAGGCACAACACATTTCGCGTTGAATGTCTTTGTCCTTCAAAAGTATTAGAAAACCATTAACCTGGACTGACTACTTTGATATGATAATTACTCAGAATGCGTACGGGTACAAAACTTTTTCTTTGTGATACAAAACGGTACAAAACTTAGGCATCAAAAAAAGTTCAAAATTCAAAAGGGCATTTTAAATGTTAGTGAATCTCCAAAATCAGACTTCAGGTCACAGATAAAAATATTCTAAAATATGATTCCGTATTGATACGTGTTTAGTTTAACAAATTTTAACGCAGTAGACGCAATTCCTACAACGTTATTTTTGACGACCGCAAACCTTCCCAATCGCAGGTCCCATCTGTCCGGGATTCGTCACCATCACCGACAAAACATAACAGATTAGACTGATGCCTTAGTCCACGCGCCAAATGGTGTGGGTAGCATGACTATTAAATATCGAAACTATTCATTATATAAATATATCCTTGAATCAAATTTGATTACTCAACCAAGTTGAACAAATCTAAGCCTTCACTTTTCATTATTTTAAGTACTTAATTCCGTGAAAATATTTATGATAATGTCTTTTTAGCATTTCTGTAAAGTTTTGATGGTCTATATTTCAATAAAATTTGATGAACGAATTGTTACATCTTGATATTTTGAAATACCTAGATAAAGTTTATACATCATCTGATACAAAAGAAAGATTTATCTGAATAGAAATTATATATATAATAATTTAAACCATTAAAGGTGTCAGCAATCTTAACTTGATTTACACTTGTTGCAAGTTCTAACAAAACCTCTTTGGTGGCCACATGGTGTAGAGCGTTACACTTGCAGTAGACTGGACTGCCGGCGACGGGGAGATCGAGGTTCGAGTCTCGATTCGGGTGTACTGAGGTTAGTTTCTTCAAAATGGTTTTACACTCTCCCACCACGCAAATTTGGGTACACTTCCTCTAAATATAGCCTTATTAATTCCTAAAACCATTAACTTAAGCAGTGCACAAGCACGCAGCCCTAAGGGGTAATAATACATGGTGATAAAAATAAAAGTAATAGTTTAAAAAGCATGTTTTCACTTAAAAAAATAATTAAATACTACGTTTAAATATATTTGTTAACACAGTATAACAATTCAAATAAACCGATCTTGAATTATTCAATTCACAACACCATGAAAATGAATACCGAGTCTTCTACTCCAACTCTAGTTTTCTTTTATATTTATTTTAGCTTTTACATTCTTTATTTTCTTCTTTAATGCTTTATAAATTTCTTTCTCCACTCCTATGATTGTGTTTGGCTTTTCACACATAGCTTAAAATTTTATCAAAAGCTTAGACTTTTTTTTTTTCGACGGAGGGAAACCTGATTTTCTTTCTCTAGGTGTTTGAGCGTACACAGAGGACAACTGGATCGAACCGCTTTCTTTTGTCATTGTTTGACATTGGTGATGGGATTTTGTTTGAAACTTCACAAAAGCTGAAACTAAAGGGTTTATTCAATCTTATTTAACAAAGTAAGGGGCAACTTCAAACGATAAATACACCAAACTAAGTAAAAAAAAATCCCTTTGCGATGGTTTAAATTTATTAAGCGTGATAAAACATTCTCTTTATTTAATAATAACGAAAGAAAAATTACTTTACAAATTGCTCAAACGACCAAAAAAGTGTAGTTTTTTGGTTATTTTTTCAAAACTGTTGCTGGTTTTATTGAAAAATATCAACCAACCAATAAGCCAAAAACTGAATTTATTCTTAAAGTTTTGTCTAAATCTATTTAATAATTAAAAATTTGAATCTGAAATTAAATAAACATTAAAACCACTACGGTGGGCCAAGCGACTGGACGTCAAGCTCATTAAATCTAATTTGCTGGTGGAAGTAATAACGGGATAAAATCCCATTCAGGTGTAATGGATGGTAGCGTACTCCACGCTAATGTATATGCATTTGGTTTAATTTTACCTTACTCATTCTTAGACCATCAGTGTAATTAAATGCGGAAATCCAGGATGGATAATAATACGTGATATAAAAACAATCCGCAGACTGTTTTCACTAGTTCATTATTTTAATTAAGTTAAATGTATACCGACTAATTTCTGAATACTAAGTCAAAATGTACTTTCATTTACTTATTGTTAGTTAGAAATAACCCGCCTCAGTGGTGTAGTTAGCTAACGCGCTATATTCGTGTTGAGCTAGACTGACAAGGACGGGGAGATCGAGGTCCGAATATCAGTCGGGTGAACTGAGAGAGGTTTATTCCTAAACGGTTTTCCACTCTTTCTCCACGAAAATGCGGGTTCACTTAATCTAAATTCAACCTTAACAATTCCTAAACCATTAGCGTAATTAGAACTTAAGCGTAGAGCCCGAACAGGTAGTAAGACGTGGTGCTATATAAAAAGTTAGAAATACTCCATTTTACTTTCTCTTGACATCTTAGAGAAAGAAATAATGCCTATTGTGATAAAAAAAAATATCCAAATTTTGATTAGTGTCACGTTTCATAACGCACTGAAACAAAAAAAAAACGTGGTTTTCACGATGCCATATATCTGTCGATGTGTTTATATGTCTGAATAAAGCCGAAACAATTTTATCAACCGGGATAAAACCTGGTATTTATAGGTTTTCTAAGTTTCCCCCTGATAATTTTTTGAAATTAAGAGTTTTAACCTTAGAATTTTGGGTTGTTTACATAAGGGGAAAAAAAAGAGAAAAAAATATTTACTTTCTTGAATTTCACTGCAACGATTTTGATTAAATTTTGTATCCATTAAACATTAACATTACAAACCAAATTCAAACACACTTTTTCCCATGAAAATGACTTTAAGGATACTTTACTTAATTGAAAATTTCCAATTTTGATTATATATCCGCAACTACTTGAGATACGAAATAATTTATAATTGTTAAGTTGTAATACTACTAAAAATTAGAATCTTTTATTTCAAATATATTTTTATAAAACCAATACTTTCTTGGATATAAGCAAATATATATATATATTTTACAGAGATCTTTGGAATATAAAACTGATTGTTATGCTCTTTTGTGGAAATACATACTTATATTTTCTCAAAGATTCTGCAAGAGTAAATATTATTTTATCTCACAAATCTTACGCGGTTTTGGTGAATATCTATCTCTATTTAAGGATAAAATAGAAAGTGTGCGCGGTGCAACATACCATTTATTTAAAATTATTATTAGCACCGCGTCTTACTAACCGTTCGGGTTGTAGCACTTACGCTAATTTGTAGTGGTAAGGTGATTGTGAGATGAAATGGAGGACCTACAGTTTAACGTGGGATCCGAACCACGGTGGAGGCCTGGCATTCCCCACATTCACAAGGTGGGATTAACACACGTCTTGTCAGAGGCGAAGGAAAGAGTCTGTCAATCAGATAAATCTGTGTCGGGACCGAGGATTGAACCCCGGACCCTAGCACAGAGGTCCGACACCTTACCCCTAGACCACCAGGTGGTCACCAATTTATTTAAAAAAGTGTTTCATCATTTTACTGCGTCAAATATAATAGCCGTGCACTTACCAACAAACCCAACAATACTCACTCATGTTGACACTTTTTAGTTGAGAAAGACAGAGGAGGTTATCTCTATAAGTTTAAGTTTGTTGACACACGTGGTATACGGAGTCTTATCACCATTGGGAGAGCAGAAAACGGAACGGTCGGTCAGGAATGAAGTGATCATGGGAGAGTGTGAGCGTGACATGTCGTGTTTGAGGGGTGTTCCCGACAAGATGGCGTGTCACACACAGACAACAAACAAACACTCTTTTACACCCCTCATTCCCCTCCTGCTGTTTACTCCTTCGGACTCAAGGATACACGCCCTAGCGGTTCATTCAGTCCAAAGACAATACTAGTCCAAAACACTCCTGGGGGAACTCAATGAGATTGAAAGGAGGGGAAAGGTTATACGGCGTGTCCTAGTAACGGCCGAGAGGGGGAGTGGGGGGTGGGGGTACAGATGAAAAGTACACTACACTTGGATCACTGCAAAAACCGACTACAGTCCCATTTTCATAGGAAAGACAGTTAAAAGAAATACAATATTTTTTTGTGATCAGTAATGATCATGTTTTAATATATTACTAGTGTTATTTTATAAGTATTAATAATATTTATCAATAGTGACATCTGCAGATCACATGACTTGTATGAATAGTCTACGAGAAAACAGATCTAATATATTTTCTAGTTGTCTTCCTATGAAAATTGGACTGTGATTCAATACACTATCATTTCAGTGATTTTTTTTTATTTTGCTCCACGTCTGGACAGACTTAATTAATTTTAATAAACAAATTTGCTAAGGATGAGGATGGAATACCCAAGTATTTGCGTGGAAGGACTTTTAGAAAACTATTTAAAAAAATCTGTGTACCCAGCCGGGATTCTAACCCCAACCCCTAACTTACCGTCACCAACAAACCCGACTAGAATATCTTGATACAGCATTCCCACAAATGGGGGTATAAGGAAGATAGAATACAAAGATACGGGGTGAAAGGGGGAAAAATCACATTACATACATTTTCCAGAACCAACTTGTATATCTCAAACAACATTAAGGCCTCGGCAAAGACTTTTTTTAAAATTAATATAAATAGGACAAAGACCTCCTTTAACTATAATCTTTAGTGCATTAGAAAGGTATCAATATTGTCTAACAGATGGCTGCACTTTATCAATTTAGGTTGAAATGGGACTACGCCACTTTTCCCCCTGTACCCTTCAATCGCGAGTAAATGTAGCCGTATTTGAATGGAGAGAGGTTGGAAAACTATTTAAAGAAAAAAAAAGCAACATCAATACACTTGCCCGGGATTCTAACCTTGACCAAGACTGACGCCTTTGTCCACGCTTCTACTGGCACGGTTGTCTAAGGACTTACACGATTCTCGCCCCCCTCCCCCGGGCGGGTACCTATTTTTTGATGATGGGGTGTCAGTCTAAGAAAGAAAAAAAAAGAGAACAAAGAGGTGGTAACATCCACGGACAGAAGACATGCATCTTGTCATAGCTGCACTAGATTGAACTCACCTTTTATACGAGCAATCAACACAGTCTGCAGACTTGGTGCTACACCGGGCTATGAATCATTCAGTCATGTGACCACAGTATTGCCAACTTAAGAGACTTTTACGGGTTTGAAACGAATAATTTTCATTATCTGCGCCTAGAGACTAATTTGTCGACCAGTGGCGGCTCGTGTATAAGCACTGCGGAACTGGAGCACCCCCTATTTCCACTTGATATTATCGATAACATTTAATATAATGAGTCCTTTTTTCTTTAATTCTTTATTTATTTATGTAGTACAATATATATTCCTTAAGGTTAATGTCAGCCATCCCCCAGTATATGAAAAATACACAAACAGCTTTGTATGGAACTCTGCGCTTCACAGTGCCAGTGACGTGGTGTTTGATTGATGTGCGCATGCACACATAGGAAGGGGGTGAGGAGAAAGGCGGGACTGCCAGGTATAGAGAGCACTGTTTCTCTCGCAGTGCCGGCTCTGGCGTGATGGTGAAAGGAAGTTTATTTTTTACTCAGCGTGTGTTGTGCTTAAAAACCGTGTACTATATTCTTGAATGTAGTAGAGTGTAGAATTAAATTATTATTCTACTTCCAGCTATTCTATTTGATTCATATTTTTTTTCGGTTCTTTTATTTAACAGAAGACTTTAACCATGGCCTTGCATCCTCAAGAAATAAGTTCTGTGACTGTAAGTGAACTTCAACAGCTTAAGTTTTCACATCTATCTCTCCATGAGAAATTTACAGTTAAGAAAAGAGGTCGTTCAACACCTGATATTCTAATATCTCAGCAAGGGAAAAGCTGAATGGTACCAACGGAAAATTTGGCTTTGCGGCTGTGAAGTAAAAAATGCACTGTTTTGCTTACCGTGTTTGTTGTTTGGAGTTGATGTGTACCTTGGACAAAAGATGGTTTTAGAAATATAAACAAAATGAAAGGAAAACTGAAAAGCATGAGAAGTCAAGGAAGCATGTTGATAATGTTGTTTCACTGTCACTTTTAGGAAAAGCTTGAAACGTAACTAAAAGTATTCTTTTGTAGGACTGATTCATGAATATTGCAAATTAATTGAGCTGCTGAAATTTATCTTGGTAAGTAATCTAGATAATGTTTTTAGTGAAATTATGAAACTGATAAAAATCCTCCCCTTTTCAACATTGAAAAGAAGAAAAAGCTTTTTTAAGCAGCACTATGAATTCGGAAAGACTAAATGCTCTTGCAGTACTTTCAATGGAGAAAAATTTCCTCAATTGTCATCCAGAGATCAAGGAGAAAATTATTGAACTTTTGCGCAAATTAAAACAAGAAGAATGGATTTAATTTTTAAATGAATAGATCAAGCTTGAACTGTAACAATTTAAGTTAAAGCAAGTAAAAATGGTTGGTTTTTTTTTGTTAAGATTTTATCAAGTTCCTGAATAAATTTTCTTTTTATACAAGTTTTTTTTTCCTTTTACACAATTTTAAAACAAAGGCTAAAAAAATTCTGGAGCAGTACTCCCACTAATTTTAGCTATGAGCCGCCACTGCTTTATATCCACCTTTCCTATACTTTCTTCCCAATGTAACAAAATACATTGAAAAGTTAGAGATTTCCCTTAGAAATATAAAATGATCCAATTAAATTTTGAATGGCCCATATTGTGTTCAGTTGAGTATATTCTGTTTTGTTGATATTGTAGAGTTTTTGCTGTTATGAGTCAGTTCTAAAAGTCTTCGCATAATGTGACAGACCATAAACCTACATGAACTTGAGGCAATTTAGACTTCCACATAAATACTATATACATACATATATAAATTATGTAGCATAAAGTTCTGCTGGAGGTTTGGTAATATAAGATATTTTAATGTGACAGCAGTCTTAGTATTCTTAAAAGTTTTCTTTATTTACTTTTGCAAGTTTTTGTTGTTTAGTTGTGAAATATATTGCTTTTAACTTTGTTTTAATTATCTAATTAAATTATTATTTAATTTATTAATCATTGTGTAGTCCTGTAATCAGATGGGGAGATTGTATTCACATACATGTACCTCTGAAGGTAAATTCTGAGAACTTTTAAGACATGCTAATTTGGATGTCGGCCAAACTATAATTGTATTAATAGTAAAAATAGATATGTACAAATTATAAAATTATATTTTTCTTAAAAATAACAGTAAAAATCAACTGTTTGTATGAGAACTTCATGGACATTGCTTTCTATTATCATTGTTTTTGTGTATCTCAAGTCATTTAAACACAATACAATAAGTGTAGGTAACAACACACATTTTGGATCTTTTAACACAATACAATAAGGGTTTATAAACAACATAACATTTTGGATTTGTTAAACAATACAATAGGGGTTTATCAACAACATAACTTTTTGGATATGTTAAACAATACAATAGGGGCTTATCAACAACATAACTTTTAGGATCTGTTAACACAATACAATAAGGGTTGGTAACAGCATAACACATTTTGGATCTTTAAGCCACAAGTCGTAGGCATGGAATCATTCCAAAATATTTTTTTGTTTCAGAATTGCCAGCAGAGTAAGTTTAAAGTGTAAATGTAAAGTGAGCAAAAAAGATGGGGGAGATGTATTAATTTTTAAGATTATTGTTGAGCAACAAACTAGTTGAAGAATGGTTGGCATGATGATTGAAGCATCACACTAGGGTCTCTGTTTTTTAATCCAGAATAATTTATGTCTCTAGGTTAAAAAATATTAGTGACCCTTGTACATAGAGGGTGGCCAAACAAATTATAACTGCTCAGTTGTTTGTTTTATTGACCACACTCTGTAAAATAAAATTGGAAACATGTTATTTAGAGATCTAAGGTTTATGTCATTCAATAGTGTCCACATCAACAGTTTTTTATTTCTTTACTATTGTTGTATTTGTTGTTAAATATTTTTTTTCTCTCATTACAACGTCTAGAAATTGATGTGGTCCACAAAATTCAATGTAGAATAAGATGAACTGCCAAGGTTTTTTTTCTCTCTCTGGCAGTAAATAGTTTAAATATAATTGGAAAGTAAATCCTAAATGAACTTGAGTTTG
This sequence comes from Timema shepardi, assembly GCA_902151425.1. NCBI lineage: Eukaryota > Metazoa > Arthropoda > Insecta > Phasmatodea > Timematidae > Timema > Timema shepardi. Next base: position 52,829 of record CABFVX010003649.1, on the reverse strand, counting down.
AACAAAATTCAACTTTTTATAATTTTAAGTGGCTAGTTGTAATAAAAAATTAAATAAAACTGGTATTTCTCACTTTTTTTGTGTAGCAACTCTTCCAATTTATTTTATTTATTTTTTCTACCACCTTTGTCTGATTGTGTGTCAAACTGACTTTCTTTATAAAATATTATTGGTCTTTTAGTAGTCTCTATGGTTATCTTACTCAACTAGAGGGGTAAGTTTTTATTTTATTCTATTTGTATGCCTATATGTCGTTATCAAAGCATTTGAGATTTCTTGTATTCAAAGTAAATTATTTCACATTTTACCGAACAGCTGGAGGCAGTGTTCTATCTTTCCTTATCAATTTCCTTTTCCTCCATTTAGTGTTTTTTAGTTTCCTCTTTTGTGAAGTTGTGTTGCACATTTCACACTCCCTCCCGATGAGTTCCGATAGAATGAAACCTAGGTCGGGGGATTGGGCAGTAACGATCAATTTTCTTCAACAGACAGCCATTACCTCTGTCAAATGGCAGCAATGTAAATTTGTGAACTATGTTCTTTTCATTGTAAAAGCAGCATTGTGTTTGTTTCCTTTTATGTTTCAATCCACTTTTCCTATACCTTCTTCCAAATACAAAGTAACATGAGACTTTTATTCTTTTTACAGAACGTTAAAGAACGTCGCACTAAATATATTTTAATTAATTTTGTATTTATGGAGTACAATCATTTAACATAGCTGCCAATTCTCTAGAATTATCCATAAATTTACTGAAATTAAATATTTTTACATTTAGATTTTTTTAAATACAAATATGTTGAGTGAATTAGTATATAAAAGCTTAGATTTGGTCCCAGGTTATTTAGACATACTTAATAGTCAACGCAAACATAAAGGGGTTAGACTAAATTGTAGTGTTTTGTAAAATTTGGTGAATTCTATTTACAGTCAAAATGTGTTTTTTCCCCTATGAGAAAATTTAACTTATAATTTTATCTACTTATTTTAATTGGGTTTTGGCGCTCAATTTGTATTTGAGTGGTTTAACAATAGGTGTGTGTAAAAATTATGCATTTAAACTATAATATGCACACTACATTATATTTAAATCCTGCTATATATTAAGTCTTGTTTTTTTTTCTGTATACTTTTATTAATTTTTATTTTAAATGTTTGGCAGCTTTGAACTAAAATAAATTAATCTAAAACATAATTTGAAAAGGTGGAATTGATAAAGAAAACTAGCTGTTAAAATACACAATTTTTAAAAATCTTGAACTGCAAGTTAGGAATACTCTTTAAGTGTAATTCATTAATTTTACTTTTATTATTGATAGCTTGTATTTATTTTTATCTAGAATTTTGTTTGCTTCAAAACCCGGCTTGGTTTCCTGTGGCCCACATCTGGGTTTTAAGGTCGTAATATTTAGACCCCCAGATATGCCTGTTTTTACAGTGGTACCTTCTGTTAACTGAAGCTGTGGGTGCTGCTGTTTCATCTGTTCATCGCCACCAACCCTAGGCTTCCTGCCAACAGTACTGGGACTCAACTGCCAAGGCCGTTTTCCAAACTCGTTAGCTTAGGGTCGGCCAGCCTTCTGTCTTTCATTTGCTACTGACCTGACTTCCGCTGAGCTTTACACTCGACCTCCGCACCATGTGGAAGAGGGAACATGGTCACTAGTTAGGCTCCTTGTATTACGCTTCACTGCCCCGTTGTAATTTCTAGGAGGGAAATAAAGTAATTTTACTAAAGCAAGCCTGTCACATTCTGAAAACTGATGATACAATTTAATTAATTAATATTTAGCACCGCGTCTTACTACCCATTCGGGTTACACGCTTTAAGTACTAATTACGCTAATGGAATAGGAATTGGGAAGGTTGAATTAGAGGAAGTGAACCCGCATTTGCGTGGAGGGAGAATGGAAAACCATTTAGGAACC